>JABFOV010001054.1:0-28525 GCA_022817685.1 Aradophagus sp. ZL-2020
ATGTTGTATCACATATGATTTATGTACAGTCGTGTACAAGATACATAACACGAGCCTATATATAGTTGAGACCTGCACCGAAAGTCTTACGTATTTGCGTGAAATTGATCCAAAGCAACGATAGGCAGTGCAAAGTTGTCGAAGTTGTCTGAGTTGTTTTTAATGCAATTTATTGGAAATTACTATAAAATTCGATGCTGAAGCAGCGATAACAAAGAGAAGTACAGAATAGCAACGTGACGTTACAGTCAGAATAAAAAGTTACTGACACTGAGTCGATTATTATATACTTATAGATATTCTTACTTTTTTCTTTTTTTTCCCTTTGATAACGTAAACGGATTGGTAGTAATCGAATATGCTACCTAATATGCAAGCCCATTGACATTGTATTTTGCGCTGTTTTATCTTCAATTTTATTTTTTTTCTTTCTTTCTTTTTTTTCTCTTTTCTTCTCGTCACCGATAATTGTGCTCGACCGATCTCCTAAAGAATCGAAATTGACAACAATCTAACTCAAAAGAAACCATAAACGATGGAACTCAGCGCTTCGTCAAGGAGAAGCTGTATAAAATAAAGCTGATAAAATCCAACAGAATCACAATTTTCTGTGTCGTAGGTTCATAAAGTCGTTCTTTCAGCACGTGCAAAGACAAAGCATAGTTAGAAAAACATTTGGTTCACTACTGGTTGGATTATGGAAATTTGACAAAACGCTATGGAAATATGCCGAACAGTTGACTGTTCGTGTGATAAGTGCACGGTATAAAAGATGCTTATTTGGGACAAGACAACAATCTGAAAAGACAAGAAAAGCAGGACAATTTATCACGAAGGATATAGCTAAAGGAAAAATCAAGGATTATTCATACGACCGTGTTGTCAATGTCGTTGCTAAACCGCCACATTAAAAGCGTCATCTTACGTGGTTTGTGTAAACCTTGTTAACAATATTTCAATGGACGTAAACATACTATAACTTTTAAGAACAGAGACGTTTTCACCGTAAGGCCGTATCGAATTAATTGAATCAGTACATCTAAACTAGTTTTAAATAAACTATTGTAAGACTTACAAACATTGAAATGAATAAGAAATGATTCTTTAATTACACCTTTGACAATCATCGAACGACCAAGAGTCAGCAAGTTTATTTACATCTAAAAAATACTAGTTCATAATCAGTCCAATAGTCAATAACGAATAGCAAAAAAAGGAGGTAAAGATTTTATAAGAACCTGAATAATGAGATCTACGAAACTCGCAAACATTCAATAATATAATCACTTGAAAGAATGTTTTTACTGGAGCATAAAAAACTAGTTCTTTAAAAACGGAGTAACAAACAGCAATTCCGAAAGCACGACAATAAAATTAGTGAGCTACATGAGCACAGACAAGAACGATTGATTGGACGGTAAAGAATAGCCCGACAGTCCAGACGAAGAACTTTGAATGCAGAATGGCGTGGATCGTGGGCTGGAGCGAAACGCCTAAGTCGCGGAGAAGAACGGCCGAGCGTAGTCAAGAATTTCGCGACTAGTATGATTACGAGCACGGATAAATGGCCGAGCTGATGCTATGGTGATAGGCGGCGAGGGCGACGTGCGCGTGCGCGTGCGCAGGGGGCGCGGATGCGGCTACAGCGTGCGGCGAGGTTGCCATCGCGGATGCCGCCGCGGCTGCCATCATCTGCTGATGCGAACGCTTTAGGGAGTTGGGAGTTGTGGCGGCGCTACTCGGGGTAGTAACAGTGGTGGTGTTGTTGCTCGATTGCGGTGGTGGCGGCGGCGGCGGGTGATTTTGGCTTTGGTTTTGGCTCAATTGCAAGGGGGTGGTTGCGCTACTGCCGAGAACGGCGTGATTTTGATGGTGGTGTTGGTGGTGGTGGTGGGGGGTTATCGCGTCGTGCGGATAATAAGATGTTGACGAAGGTGAGGTACTCACAACGTCCGGCGTGCTGGCTCCGTCGGTGTGGCTGGTGCTGTCGGCGGTGCTTCGCGGACCACCACCGTCCAGGCCGTTGCCCAGTTCCGGTGGCTTTGTGCTGTCCCGGTCGTCGATTACCAAGTCGATTGGCATTTTACCCTTCAAGCAGCTAATGTACCGGTGACAGAAGTTATCGCACAGCTCGTGAACCTGTTGACAAGCGCAAACGTTAATAACAATATTAAGCAACCCTGGCATCAACATCGCATGACAATCGTGCGTGGCAAATAAAACATGATTTCGCTTTTCTCGAGCCCGTTTCTTATTATAATAACGTGGCTAACAACAATTTGGCCGAGTGAGAGGAGCCGCTCGATGGAAGACCGTGTATGACGGAGAAAGAGCAACAGTATCCTGCAGGTCTCTCGGCCTTCATTTGCATACATAACATTCTGGTTGACTGGCTGATGCTCGTCTTCTCGCTCTTTCAACTTGGCTAATTCGCTTCGCGTCTCGCCCCCTGATCCTTTTACACTTGCGACCACCTTTTTTGCTTTCTGCGCGTTAGAGACTATTGAAATAGCGACGGCGCATAATTCTTATGAAGTGAATCGAAACCTGATAATAAACCGTTCGTTCCCAGAAAAATCACGCAGGACGCGAGCGAATCGATTGTACTTTTTAATCAGTCGGAATGTCCTGTCAGGGAGTGACCTTGCGCCAGCTTGACGTGTGATGCAATGGAAAAAATTGCTCCACTAAAGTCTCGATACTTGAGACTAATCGGTGCAAATTTGTCGCGCTTGTTACGTCGATTACTGCAAGTTCTTGGTTAGATAATGCGGCGGACTTTTTCCCCGTTGCATCGTCTTACACCGTCACAAAATTTTCTTTGATACCCAGCGGATACGTCGCAGAATCAAGTAACACAATGCCCGTAGATGACTGAGCCCGTGATGGAGGAGACCAAGGATCCGAAGGACGCCAGCTATAATATCAGACTGGTTAGAATTTGATCCGCTGTGCAGGAGTCGAGTCAACAATGTTTGTGAGGGAAGAAGAAAAGAGTATGAAAAAAACACGCAAAACAAAAGAATAGGATTCTTGACAGAATGGGACATCGATTCGTCAACGATGTTGCTGCACAATTCAGGAGCGATTCTTCGAGGCACCTCACTGTTATTCACGGTAAATTTGGTGTCCAGCTGCGTGTTTACTTGGTCGTTAAAGATAGACTTTAATACATTCGAAATGAAAAGAAGAACGACCTGTTTCACCTATAAGAATACATAGTTTCTTGGTATTTTTTATGGGACCCGCCACCTAGGTTACGTTCCTTTGTCGAGAAATTCAAATAAGTCCAGCAAGTCAATCATCGTTGTAGTTTCGAAATACGTTGCAATGAAGCGAAATAATGGATTGATAAAAAAAGACGAATATTTTTACGTAAAGAGATAAATCAATTCCTAAGGTATTAAGATTTCCCAAATTACGGCTTTATGAAAAAAAGTGACGTGTCGTGCCGAATAGGACCTGAAATCCTTCTAAAGTGCCCATTTCACTTCCGGGAATTCGATCAACTGTGCATGATGGTTTCGTTCGCGAACCGGTATCTAATATTACAGAAATTGAGAAGAACTTGTTTCAAACCAATTTCAAGTCAAAGAACTGCATCTAATTTTACACGACTAAACTTTTAGGCACAAACGTTTCTTTGGCAATTAAAACGTTTTTCGGCAAGATACACTTTTTTTTAATTATTGCATATTTTGCAATCTCGATGAAGACAAATATGATAGTGAATATAAATTTAATTAATTTTATAGCCACGATAAGATCTGAGCCAATTCCTGTTATTTCGAAAGAGATAAATTCAAAAAATACAACTGGGTAACGAATAACATGATCTGGTTATCCGATTCTCAGTAAATAATCTACCAAATAGGAGTGGATTGATCGAAGATATCGTTTTATGAGAACCAAACGACGATTCTTCGGAGTCATTTCAGACCGCTAAGTAATCGGATACTCGGCTGACAAACGAAATCTTCGGAGAACCGTCGCCCGTTTCGTCGTTTATGTATGTAAGGCCTAAAGTCACAAGAAAGAAAACAAAAATGATTCCACTTGTATCGAAGATCTATAGTTTACAAAGTCAGGGAGTCTTGGGATCACTACACTGTAGCAGATCGTTTTATATACGAAACATTCGAACGAATCTTGCACTCATTAAACACACCATAAATTCCACGCATTTGTAACTTAAATTTTGCAAAATGTTGTCAGAGATAAAAAATGATACATTCGTAAATTCAATTTCTATTAAATCAATTCCACTTGGATGAATCAAAACTTACTTAAGAAACGATTTACATTTTCCACTTTTCATTCGAGTGATTGAAAGTGAAAAAACCTTTAAATATTCAGCAGCAATTTATGACTATTTATGAATGAATTCGCATTCATAAACGCGCGAAGATTGTATTTCCCAAACAAATGGAAAACGGCGGAGCGTGGAAAATAAGAAAAGGCAACAACTAATTTTTTTTTTCCGAATCACACGTCGCCTGTAATACGAGATTACTCTCATTTTATGGCCTATTTAAGGAGATTGGAGGCAACAATTTCTTTCACTAGTACGCGTCGCCTGGTAAAAATCATCGACAATGATCACTCATCGACGCAAAACCGAACATACAAAGCGAAATCACGCAGTCACGTTCTGCGATCCTCGCGCCAAATGAATTACGGCCTTTAATTTTAAATTTCAACATACGATTTATTGTTTCACTTCGTGACCGTTTTGCTTGACTAATTTTTTTGTAATCTAGGAAAAATATTGAACAGGAAGGTGAGAGAGTATTATGGTCTATCGTTCGAGGCAGCGTCGAAGATGATGAATAACCCGGCTAGCGGAGAATAATAATCGTCGTAATGGAGATTGAAACGTTCTCCGCGCCATGAAGCTTGAACGGTTCCCGACGTGATACGGGATACACAACGGAGGAAGTTGATTCCATAAATGTAGCCTCTCTCTCCCTGTTTGGCCACGGCCGTCTCCGTCAGCCAATCTCACAACGGTGCGTATCGCCCGCGGGGCGTGCGATGCGTTCGGCATTTTTTTGGCCAATCGCGTATTAGCATAATTACGTTTTCGGGCATGCTCAACTCCGGCCAAGATGTCCGACACCAGGAATGCACGCGGACTGAGTCTAATCGAAGCAGCGCTGGGCAAGACCGCGTGCAAGAAATTCTGCTGCCGCTTTCGTAGCCTCCACTTCCGATGATGGAGAATCGGCAAGGAAAAAAGGTCGATAGGGGGGAAAAAACGTGGCAATTCGAGCAGGCCCCTAGCTAGACACGGTGACTAGTTTGTTTATACACCGTCACCGTCTCAGGAGCGGTAAATTTCTTACGGGGTATTGTGGTATGGAGTACATACCAACGGGATTCGTACTTGTACAACACACGCCGCCGTCCCTCCCTTCGCTCTCAAACTGGTTCTAAGCCTTCCAGTCTCTTCCATCCTTATTCGCCGGCCGGTCTCCGTCCGTTTCTCGCGGTTTCGACGATTTCGAGTCGTGGAGCGCGCGCACGAGAAAAAGCCTCATACGGCATTATTCATTTGAATGCTGATTTCTCTGACGCAATACGGCCGGCAAAAAGCGTCCGACTGATTCAATATTTAACACTCAGCATTGACGAGCGACACGAGGCTGCTCGGTTGACCAGCTTCCAACTAAGTGTGAACAAGAGCGTTCGGCAACGTATTTCTGTTTGACGATTATGTTATGTATTTTGGCTTGGGGCGGATTTGGGGTCAGTGGAGCGCGGAGCGTAACTCGTGCTACTTTTCTATTATCGACTCCGGAAATAGAGGAGATGGCCGACTCGCGGCGCGAAGAGCCGCGTCGGAAATTGCGACGGCGGATTAATTTGATCGAGCGGCGCGCCTGATCGCCGCGGCCATAATAGTTTCATAGAAACGGTCGGCGGGGCACTCGTGCCCCGCGGCCACGAAATATCGGGCCGTAATAATTTAATCGCCGCAAATGAGGAAAATTGCTATAAAATTGCGACGATCGAGCGGGCAAAGTGGCGGGAGAAGAGGAGCGAAGCAGCTCCCCCCGGTAACAAAGCCAATGGCCGCCGCCACGTCAGCTGCCATTTCGATGGAAATGCACTGGATATCCGCTATTTTGTATGATAAAATATTGCCATAAAAACGACACCCGGGGCCACCGAGGGATTCGCTCGGCGCGGCGTAAAACTAGCCATGGAATTTGCCGAGAAAAAAGGAGGATAATTGGACGCACGGCCGACGCTTCGCGTCGAAATTTTCGCCGGCCCTTACGCAGGCGGCGGCAAATCGGCAGCAATCTGTCGCCGAGCCGTTTACCTTCGCGATCCACCGGCCGGCGCTTTTTGCACATTCTTACACGTATGACGTCGCTGTAATTGCGTGACGACGATTAATGAAATTATAGGTCATGACTGCAACCGCTTCTTTCGCGCTCGGCGCTGAAAAATGGTTTCTCCGCGGAGACACATCTAGCCGTAAATGGAAGGCCGGGGGAAGCACGGGGAGGACGTCCGTGCTCGCTTCCAAAGCAAACTGCTAGAAAACGAGGCAATTTCTGCGCTTCTTTACCACCCATCCGACAGCTAAATCACTCCACTTAGAACACTCGGACGCGAAGCGACGACTATGAACCTACTATACGGTCCATATATGGCCGGCCACCGTGTTCTCCACAACTACCGAGCTTTCACTACAATTACAGGAAACTGCACTTCAGTCATAACAGTTGTTCCCAGGTGTAAAGTCCGTGGCAAATCGAGCGCCTGATTCCGCGCCCGAGACCTCCTCGCCTCCCTCGGCGCTGCTTCATTTGTCCCGTCCAATTGCCACGGCATTTTTCGCTGCGTTCGTAAACACCGCTGTCACTCCGATTGCCATTCCACCGGCCACGCCGGGGTATTTTGATACACGATTGTCATACGATACGATCAACATGAAAGGTGTGAATTTTGGCTAAGGAGATTCATAATATAAATACCTTTTCGAGTTCGAGTAAGTGAAACCGGAGGACTTGAATCGCCTGCACCATCTGAAAGCAAAAAAGACGAGTGATTAAAATGGTTCGTTCGACAGCCGACGATACTTTAATTCGGCCGCAAAACCGCACGCTTGTGACGTCAATTAAAATGAAACGCAATGAGGCCCCGCGGGGCAATCAACGAAGAAATAAAGCCAAGAAAGCGTGTCGGACGCGAAGCCGCGTTTACGATTTTCGCGGGATAGTTTGCTCGTGAGCGTCACACGAGGCAAATGATTTATGGTATCGCGACTAATCGCGTGTCATTCAACGATCCATATTTTATGCGCGCGATGCGTTACCATCGACACGAGCTAATCAGGTTTGCTCGACTTAATTATCCGCGACGCCGAGATTTATGTAATTATAACATATTCTTCTTAAAAGCGACCGATAAATTGCGCTGCCGTTTGCCGCGTGCTCATATTTTATCCAGCGGAATGAAACGAAAGGCCGATTAGTTTCTTGCGCCAACATCAAACTGCTTTATTAGTATTGCTTCCGAGACGGTCCCGGTGCAAATCACGCTCGGCGCACGTTCGATTAAAATGTTCACGACAACAAAGCACCCGAGTCTGCCGTTTAATTATTTGTTTATCATTGTGCGACTTTGTCTTCACGTGCGCCCGAAATGACGGCGGTTTCTCTATCCCCGGCGACTTTTCAAACTGGTTTGCGCGTGTTGTTACCGCCGAATCATTTTGACGCAACAACGACATTTTTATCGTCTTCGTTGATTTTCTCTAGCGTTACACGTGAGAGACATACTTATGCAAATCAGTGCGCCACAGGCCTCGAGTGTGAGCCTCAATGGTAATTGCAAAAAGGATTTGCGATAGTAAAGATTATTTATCTCCAATAGCCGGCCAATGAAATCTTGCGACATCTTGCATTGGTAGCGCTTGAAGATGTCAGCCAATGACGCTTATTCAACGAAGAATATAATTACCGTAAATACACGAAATCAGTGAGAACTTTTTTTGTATCTTTTTCATTTTTGTACCGCCGCTGCAGCGTTTGCGCAAGAATGAGCGCGCGCAAAGTTTGATAAGACCGCAATGCGAAAATACAAATAGTTCTGTCGAACGGACTTTTGTCGTATTTTAAAGCCGATACGTGCACTTTGGTATCTGTTATGTTCCATCATTACGTACCATAAGTGCATAAACAAGTGTGTCAATTAACAGTTTCAATTACCTCAAAAACTAATTGAATTAACATTTATGCAGCACACTTTTTACTCGACTGCTGAATTGTAATTGAATTTTAATGCGAACAATTTAAATAAAATAATGTTTCGTATTTGTGCTTATCGTTTAGAATGATCAGTGCGGCATTTTTGTAGTTTTAACGGTAAAATCGCGGAAACAAAATAAATTTTATATTGATTTAATAAAATTATTAGTGATAGAAGTAAATTTTATTATTATTTGTAGTAAAGTTTGGTTTGAAACATTATAATTTTATGATTTTAGAAAATGAAGTTAATAATTGTAAGCAAACATTATCAGACAATAATACAAATTACTACAGATGTTATAAAAATAATGTAAATGTTTATCTAAATATATGTAGAAATATAATTTACAAAGCGAAAATTCGCATTTTTTCATAAAATTGTTATGGTGAAGAAAACATAGTAATTTTTCTTACTGCATCAGATTTATTGCAATTTTTATTATACGAAATGACAAACAAATCTTTATTTCTTTGTCATATTTCGATAATTATGTATTAATTTTTTTATTGAATCGTTTAGTCATTATCTTCCCAAATATTATTGACAGTTTAAGAATAAGTAAGTCACCAAGAAATTACCACCGCCACGTTGTGAACGCGAAATTGTTGTCCGCTATTTGTCGCTGGTTGCAGATAAAGCGTTATTGCTGAGGGAACGTAGGACGAAAAAGGGCAAAAACGAGCGTCTTTATAATAACATCTGGAGTGGGTTTTCTGGGGTCGAACAGTCGATCACATTATACTGAGCGAGGCGCGAAGTGTCGAGAGCAAGAGGGAACCTTTGCACTTCGGGGCTCAGTTCGCGCGAAGAGAAACGATGATATCTGGCGCGATGCGCGTGCGCGCGGGCGAAACGTAGACACACAGCGGGGTCTTAAAACTCGGCGCACAATGTGTCCTCTATATCCGTTGATTGCATCCCGTGAATCGCACCGATTCGGATAAAAAACCACTCGTACACTTCCCAACGTATAATTGCCTCATTAATATTTAATTTATCATTAACTCTCAAAAAAACTTTTCAAGATCGATTGGGACGATCGAATTATCTGGTTAAATTCTTTACCCTTTTTTTATACTTAACTTGTTATATTTTTTATATCAATGCAAAATCATTTCAACCTTTTGCATATTTAATTGAATCTGTGAAAATATTTCAAAATTTACATTTCGATTAAAAATTTTCCTATTTTTTTTTAACCACTTGCAAAAAACTGTCAAGTATACCTTTGTTTATAATTACAATTTACGTTGTAATACACTTTTCTTTAGTTTGTTGACAAAGATTATACAAAAAAAAAATTAAATAACAAAATTGTACTCTCTTAAGTATTATTTTTACAACAAAACTGCAAAATACTCTTTTACTACATTTCTTTTTTCTCACAATTTTCAATATTATTATAAATATTATTTTTAAATATTTTGAGAAATAAATAAAAATTGATCGACATTTTTCCAACTTGAAATGAATGTAGCACAATTTCAAAGTCTTACGTCACCTCGCTCGCTGAATGCGCACCATAGCAACAGCAGTGAATTAATATTTTCATTCGAAGAGCCGACGAACGGAACGGTACCCCCGGAAAAAGCTGGCGTAATTTGTATCGAGACGCGATTGAACGAAGGTTCTTCCAAAACTTTCGATACACGCTTCTTGCGTCAGCGTTTTTTGCCCGGCCGACGGGTTTCTCGGGCACAAAGGCACGCGAGGCGACGGCCACGCCACGACGGCTCATCACGTGATATTAATTAAGCGCGTCGGGTTAAAGGCAACACCGGGGCGAATAAAAAGCCGGCCGAGTGGCGGAAGGAACGCGCAGATCGTGTTATTTATAAGATAACTCGAGACGCCGAGCGCACGAATAACCGCTTGTGCAGATACGCGCTCACCTCCGGCTTGGCTCGCGTGATTTATGCACGAGGTACACGTTACATCGTGTGTAAATATGACGACCGCGCGAACCTCTGCCCACAGTGTCCCGTCTCCCACTTTTCAAAAACGAAAGACAAAAAATCGTCAATATCGGCTCGCCGTGGCGTTTCAATTTGTTCGAACGACCGGCTAATTGGCATTTTTTCCCCCGCACGTAACGGCCCCGGCCGTTCTTCTCGCTGCGACGGCGGGGAAAAAAGTATCGCATGACCCGATGAAAGACGTTTGTCGGAAATTTTTGTAATTACGAGGTTCGTGCGCGAAGGAGGAAGAAAAAGGCGTCGAGCGGCGAGACGAGGGGCAAAAAAATAGCCGAGCACACCGGCGTGTGTACGCAAACGCGAAGCGCTTCAGAATCCAGAAGCCGCCGCTGTTACGAGTCATATACTCGCCGGGCACCGCCACGCTACTTTGTTGTAGATTCGGATCGTTATCGCGTTCGCCGTTAATTTTAACGAGTTCTTCCCCCGATCTTCAGTCGGCCCCGCGCTCTCTTATAATTCCGCCTTTTGTCTCGCAAGACAGCCCGTGTGTATTCGATTTGTACGCAACGCGATTTTATAATTAAACAAATTACGGCGGCGCGCACCAAGAGTCGCGCCATTACGCCGCGGAAAAGCCCGCGTCTACCTGTCCGTCTTAATTAGCCGCGGCGCCGAGAAAAAAAGTGCGCGATTATGCGCGAGCGTCGTCGATATGGGAAAAATCATAAGCAACATTCTAGTCCCGTGTAAATGCGAGTTGCGATTTTTCGAACAGGCAAACGGCGCTGTAAATCAGCGGCTCAAATGATGAGAACGTTTTTTTCTGGGAACAAATTTGCAGCTCGAAACGACGTTCGAGTAAATGTTTGAGTTCATGTACTTTATGGTGTTGATTTAAGACGAGGAAGTCAATGTAAATGCAAGCGAGTAAAAGTTTTCGATTCAATTTAACATCAAAATGAATTTTATGAAAAAATTTATGTATTTGCTAATGTAAAACGATATTCATATTGATTTAAAAAGACGTTTTTTCGACTTTAATTGTTTTTTAATAAAATAATTAGAAGTGAATATATGAAAAAGTTTTCTTGCAACAATAGGCTTTCAGTCAAGAACAAGTTGATTTACCACTATAATTGCGAAAAGTGAGTTAATGTATCCAAATCAACATTTGAAACATAAATAACCCACTGGCCAAATAAATTCAAGAGAACACCAACATTACTTACAATTTAAAAACCATCCATTCGTTTCCGAACTTACTTACTTTCATTCTGGGAAACTCCGTCGAGTTCATTCGAAGGTTGCGATCAATCGTTCGATCGGTAAGAAGTCATGAAAACTCGCAGACACAAGTCGCGCCTTCGTAACCTAATCGGCGATAAACTTACTTGACGTATGAAATGTCAATACGCGGCGCGCGAAACGACGACATCAAAGTGCAACGATCTCTTGCGGTAATAAAAAATTGGTCTCGATGAATCGATATCCGTAATACCGGCGCAGGAATGAAGATAAAGCGCGACTTTTTTTTCTTTTCTCCTACGCCCAACGACGCGCACACGAAAATCATGGCCGTGAACGCTCGAGTGGCTTAATTAACGAGCGATATTAAACGAGAGCAACAAAAGCGAGCGGCGTAAATCACTTGGGATCGATAAGGAGCCGCGTTCCGAGCGCGATTGTCGCTCCCCTCGTTAATAATTGATACAATTAACGTGCATTTATTAAGCGTCTATCAACGGACGGCTTTTCTGCAGTGGCGCGTGACTCACCGCGCCGCGCGTTTATATTTCTGCGCCTCTTATCATCGACGACGATAAAGTTAACGACGCGCGGGGTATCGCCTTCTTCTACCCCCTCGCGTTCCACGCCGCAGCTTTCTTTTCGCTCGTTTTCTTCCTTCAATTAACGCGCGGCCCATTTTGACTGGAACGAGCCAGCGGGCGCTGCGTGTCTCGATCTCTTCCGGCATCGGTGGGTCTAGGAATGATTTAGCCGACTTCCCCGGCGTAATTGGTTCTCATAAGACTCGTGGGACTTTAAACACGGCAATAAGAAATATCTCGGGGACCCCAACATCCGTGTTTGCCGAGAACGAGGATGCCAAGACCGGAGGGACCGGGCGAGCAAACAGCGCCTTATCTGCGCCGTCGCCCGAGAGACATTTTCAAAGCGATATTTAAATAACGTTAAACAGCGTTATGTTCGCCCCGGGCAAACACGCGGTCAACTCCTTACAATGTCTCCTTACAGTCGCGACTGTTTCCGCGGGGAATCAGCTCGTTCGCAAACGGGACGCTAGATTCCACGCCAACGTCCGACTCGGCTGGCTCACCGGCCAATCGGAATATCGTTCGCGATAATCGAGACGCGAACCGATCGCGATAAGTATCCGCGATTTCATGGCGTTGCGGGATCAAGAGTTATCGTTTCTTCGGCTAGGTACGGTCAAGTTGTTTCGACTGAGAGAGGAATGGCGCCAAATTTTTCGCGGGAGTTTCGAAAAATTGCGAGTACCGGGTGCCGTCAGTAAGTTTGTCAGACGAAAAAAAATTGTATCGCGAGGTAATAATGTACGGCCAGTAGAATCAACGGTTGATGGTACCTCAGTTGGTTATACGGGATCATCGAACGTTCACGCATGCGCAAGCCACTCCACGAATAAGGTTGGTACTAACGGCAGTCCCTCCATAAAGTAGCAAATTCTAACACGCTTGTGTCGAAAATTATTACGGCATGACAAAGAACTCTTTCTATAAGTTATGCATTTATAATTTGCGTTCGTAATGTGGAACTAAAGGTGCACGTGACATTAATTCTTGTTCTACCATAATCTCATTAAAGTTGCGATTCCAAATTACTTGGGGTACATCGTATCAACTTTCGAAAAGCGGAAACGGATCATTACTTACGCGCGCGATTATAGATTGTAATGAAAAGAGGGGAGGGGCAGAGCGGTAGCGCGAGTTAAAAAGAAGAAACCGACGTGAAATTAACCTAAGATTAGAAACCAATTACCCAGTCAACGAGCGTTTCGGGGAGCAAAAAAGGGGGAGAAAGGGCCGTGCTATAAATCCGACTGGCAGCGAAGTGCGAAAAGAAACATAGCTCACGCGGCCGCTATGAGAAAACATATATAATGCGCGTTTGCACGCGAGGACATTCCTCATGCGCGTTTGTTGTAATTCGGTCGCATGTGTGAGCCTTTATTAAGACAACGCTGTCTCGTAACACGGACCATCTAAAGACGATCCATCGCCTTAATAGCCGCAGATTTATGGCCCCCGATTCGGAAGACGGAACATGCGTACGAGAACTAGTTAATCTTAGAGCTGAATTTGAAGAATAGGCAAGATGGCGCCCGAAACCGGAGGCCCGAAGCACCTCGGCGTCGGCATTCGATTCGCGCGATCGGTAACAAACGAAAAAAAGGCCACGGCCACGTGCAACGAAATATTGCACGGCGGAATAAAGGGCCGGGAAAAAATGACGCAAAGCGAGCCGCGCCGTGTGGTCGGCTGCGTGCCGCGGCCCCGGGAGCACCTGCATTTTTGCGAATATTTTCGGCGACATTAACGTCTTAACGAGACTCCGTAACAAGCCAAAAAAGAGGACCGACGCTGCGGAGACTGCACCCTCCCCCTCGGCTCGTTTTTCTCCCTTTTTCGTGGCCCGGCTCCCGACTTCGGCCCGGCCTTTCTTCGTCGTCGTTGCGGACGTAAACACGAGGCGGCGCGCAGGAGGCACGGGCTCTCGAGCGACCGGTCAACAGCCACGCAACAGTCGCCTGTCCTACGACCGCCTGCCATTGTCGAATCTCGAGTCCCGAGTCGCTCGCTCGCAGACCGTGCGATTCCGCTGCAACGTGCAATGAGTTATTGCAGCGGCCAATCAATTAGCCACGCACGACAAATCGATGATCCGTCAAAGCAAAGTCCGAGCGTAACGTTTTTCAGGAATTACACGCTCGTAATTTATTTGCAAGTGAGCGCGGAGTAATTTGACGGGCGCCGCGCTGCGATTCAAAGTACATCCAAATGTGATTGACGAGGGATCCGGGAATATTTACGGCAAAGTAGCCGTGATTAACACGTTTGGGCAAAGCACCTTCGGCGACGCAAATATCGTCGACTCCCTTTGTTAGGCGCTCGCGTCGCGAGGTAACACTATCCGTTCGCTGGCGCTGATTGCGCGTCCTTTTGCCTCGAGTTTTTGAATTAGAAATAAAGGCTGCTCGGAGACGCGGGAGTTGGCCACCTTTTCGTGGCAGCGGACAAACCGAAACGGAGACCGAGATGCAGAGCCGAGAGCCAAGGCGAATAGTGTAAAGTATAATGTAACAGAGGGGTTGCCGAACGTTATAGCGACTCGGGTGGTCTATTTCGTAAACCACGACAAGAGATCGCTGTTAAATCGTCCGCAACCTTACCCTCAAAGTTTTAATGCTTCGCAACGGACGGCGTATGAATAAATCTGTTAGGCTGCGCTGCAATTTTTATGACGACGCGCCGTCTGATTAAGGAAACGCTCGTTTCTTGTGATTTGTTGCCGGGCCGAGTTGAATCGTTTGACGACAAATTTGAAGACAGTCATTTTCGGTTCTTTGTGTATTTTTTTGGTTGATAAATGAAAATGCAGTTTTAATCGAATCACATCTTGTGTTGTTCAACTGATTATTTCAAATGCACGTTATTGACCAACAGACGAGACCGGAACCACTAGTTTTTAATTCGTACCAATTGAACAAAAAACGACCACCGCGTAGCACAACGCATGGAAGATAATAAACCTTTCTTAATACCTTTCGATTGAATGGTTGCGTGTATCCAATAAGCGAATCTAATATTCAGCTTGTTTCCAATTTATTTAACAATTGAAATAAACTTCGTTAATTAATCAAAATTTCACAATAGAAAATTGATGGCAGAATTCAATTCAATATCAATGCAATTGCATCAGTAAACAATGCAATCCTATCACTTGTTAAAAAAAGTTAACAAAAACTCGGAGCAGGCGTACTTTATAACTGAGAACAAACTATTTCTATACGAAATATAAATTATATAAAATAAAAATGATCGATTGCAGTTATTTTTAAAAACCCTCCGCTTAATATTATTCATCAGTTGTATGGGAGTAAAAGAGATAAAGCCACGGACGGTTTTTGAGTAAAAGAAAAATGAACGGAGCTTAGCGAAAAATCCGCTTAAATAGCCTCGTATATATCATCGGCGATCGAATGCCAGCAACGTTTGTTTATCCGGCGCGTACAAGTGCTTATTAAAGAATGTGTCGAGAGGCTTGTTTGCGAATATACAATGGCCCGTGCGTAAACACAAAGCCGCGGCCGACAAGTTTGCGAAGCACACTGGACGGGGCCCGCGGATCCGAGTGCTGGTCAAACTCGAAAAGATGCGACGGCAGCCGTTCGGGCGTGAAAAATGCGCTCGGTTCGGGGGCAACTCTTCCCGGAAAGCCGATGCCAAGGCGTGCCGGCCGACGCGCTGCTTCGGCGCTGGAATTGAGTAACGTTGCGTTATGGTAGCCGGCGTTATTGCCGGCGCGCCGGACTTGGCGTGGCTTCATTACGTCCGTGGCAAATCGCAATCTACGAGCAATCAGCTTCTATCGTAAAGAAGACGAGGCACGTAACGCTGCCGCTTTTTGCGCCCTCTTTCCACCCGACCCCGGCGTACCCCCTTTCTCCGGCCTTTTCCCCCTCCCGGCCCCTTTTTGTCAATAATTTCGTACAACGGAAAAATCCGCCGCAAATGACTTTTCAAACATTTCGGAATTTCAATAGCTGTTTTTCGCCGCCGAGAAAAACGAGCGCCTCGGAGCGAATAGCGCCGCTTCACGGGAACGTTATTCAATCCGATTTCGTTTTGCGCGCATTGTTCGCCCGAGGTGGAACACGGGCGGCGGGGGAGGAGAAAAGGAATGATTAGCATTCGCGGGATTCGTTGGTTCTCGATGAACGTGTGTGAATGGAATAGCTCTTGCGTCTGAAAATCCGGCAGCTGCTGATTCTCGGTTTGCGCGCAAAAAAGAAGCTTGCAACTGCGCAGCTTTTCGGCGCTTGAGCTGTGCACGGAAAATAGCACTGTATAAATAGCGGGCTGTTTCCTTTCTAAACAATTCACGTTTTACGGTTCATTTCGCGCGAAAACTTCGGCCGCCGAAGTCGCGTTGCGAAATCGGCTTCCGAAAATTACGTGTGCACTGTCGCGTACGGTGGAAAATGTTTAGCAAGTTTAGAATCAATTTCAACGGCTCGTTTTGAATCGGGTGGTTTGAAGTTCGTTGGATGTTCGTTTGGAGAATGAGATTCCTTTCGTGCCGAAGTGACGAATTTAAATTTGAAAGGAAAGATATTTCTAATGGTGTGGGAACGCGCCCGGCATTGTGCGGGTGGAATTTTCGCCGCGAGTCCATTGTTTCAGTTGCAAATCGTTTATTTACGTTTTCCCGCCGATCGTTATTCAAACACAATTCCGCTTGGCGCGCTACCCGGCATTTTTCCGCAATTTAGATGGCATCGTTTTTCTGCGCCATCCGCGTGCCCGCTCGAGCATTTATGTCCGGCGAACTCGAGATGCATAATGCAAGTCCACACGGCACGGTGCGATAGTCTTTCGCGGCAGGCCACATAATGTTTGCCTTCTTTTTACGTCTAAACCAGACGCGACAGTTGTTACAACAAGTGCGACAATAACACCGCCGCGTTAACCAAAACCATCGACTTTCATTTTCCGAGTCGCGACGCTCGAGAATGTAATTTCGGTTTTATTTTACTTCGCAGTTTCGGAACTTTTCGTTTTAACGTCTAATGTTTTGTTAAAAGCGAAGCTCGTACGATTGAGGTCAGACAAACAATTGGGAAATGTATTATTAACAATCGGGTGATTCTAATAAACTTGGGATACGCGTTTCCAGCAGCTTAAAAATTACGATTCACAAATATGCTCACGTTAAAGGTATCCCGTTAGCTATAAATAATTATCATTTGGCAGTATAAGAAATGCACGTGCTAAAACTGGATTACTTTTTAGAGTGAATTATTTGCCGTGGAACGATTCATTTACTTTTTACAAACGTTACCATTTTCAATGACGTATTCCGTTTACTAAAAAGTCTATCCCAACTTATCCAGAAAAGTAGTAATTTCCACTGTTTCTTGTTCTCAGCATTACGGCTTGTTAACATTCGTCTGCGATATTTATAACATTCAATTACGTTCCGAGTTATTCTTCTCGGTGGATTTTTCAAATGTAAATTAAGAAATAATAATAGCCTCCATAAATTTAGCACTTACGATTCGTAATCGATAGACTCTCGCAACTCGAAACGGCAAAAGACTCGGCTCAAACAAACTGTCCTAGGAGCGCTACGTGAGATCGCGGTGCCAACAACTCCAATAAGTATTTTTCATTTCAATAATGACTATAACTCAAGGCTTGCGCAACGTTACGTTGAATCGCCGAACGTCGCAATTTCGCGGCGCGTAATTTACTTAAGTTATGCCATTGGCGGTGCTTTCGAAATCGTTGTGAATTTCGTCATGCGCGAGACTAATCGCCGTTGAATTCAAAAAGTTATCTGCCACGCTCAAAAGGAGCACGGCGTTTCGCGGTCTTAGATGGAATGAAAAGCGTATGACAGACGTGTTATGAGAACTTCCATATTCCCACGAGACGCGGCGGCGTTGTTGCAAAATTACGCGACGCTCGCGAGGAAGAAAACGAGAGCCGACGTGACGGCCTCGCGAGACGTATCATTTGGGCTTTTGAGTCCGATTTTCATCGTACGTGCATCGCGCGGTGATAAAGTTCCGCGAAAAATGGCCCGGACGTGGAAACGAATGCAAAGTGACGGTTCGAGTTGTTGGAAAAGTAAATGTAAAGTGAAGAAAAAAGTTAGTAAAATGAGTACTCAATAGTAAATGTTACCAATTGATCGGTAAAATTGTACTGATTTTACCAATTTAATAGTGTACTTGACTGGTGTCTCTGAGCGAGGAAAAAGTCAAAAGAAGTCTGTAGCTTCACGCGAGAACGATCGCGAATGATTCCGAAGTTACTAAGTCAGCGCGGCGCTTATTATACTCAAATCAACACTATTGCGGTAAAAAAGTGAGCCGCTTGAGCGAACGCGGCGATAAATCAAAAGGCATGGCCAAAAGCGGGCCGAAATGCTCATTAGGGTACAAATAAGGGAATTTACTCACCAGCGAGTCCACCTCCGGATCCGCAATGTAGTACGGCTTCTCTTGTCTGATCTGCAACACAAGTGAACGAGACACTTTAATAATTGGAAGTACCGGCAGTAATTGCGGTATTAAAGGTATACGCGGTGCGCGATCTTATCGCGACGCGCGACCCCTCTCACTCGCTAAGCGATTTCCTTCGCGTGCTCCCTTTTAATTGGGGCACCCCCTCGTCCCGCTTTCCTATTAAAACCCGTATGTTTACATGTGGAAACGGAATTGCAAAAAAAAGGCGCAATTACATTGCCCAATACATACATTACCAAGCGAAAGAATTTTTCGTCTAATTGAAAATAATTGCGCGTCATTTCCCTCCCTTATTATTTCGCTTTTCTCCCGGCGTTTTAGGCGAATTAATAATTGCGGTTTTGTGCAATTTTCGTGCTAACGGCACGGTCTTTCGGCCCTGATTGTATGTATTTAGCAAATTGGCTCAGGAGAGCGAGATAAAGCGTCTGGGCGGCGTCTCGCATTGAATCTGCCGGAGTTTTATTTTTTATTTCGTTCCCCCTCTCCCGTTTTTACTCTTGTTTTTTCATCGCACGCTGGCGTGACTATTGCATAACTCATTGTCCGCCATTTCCCACGCTCTTTTCTGCGAATTTCACGCCTGCTTCTTCGTTCATTCATTGCAGTCGACGGATTCGCGGAACCTTCCGAGAAGGTTAAGAGCCTCCCCTTAATGAAGCACGTGGGATCTCGACGCACTTGAAAATAACGCCGGCCTCACTGGGTCATAAATCAAGTTCAATGATAAGGCAGCTTTAAATGTAACCTTCCTTCCGAAAAGCGACCTTTGACTCGATCGAATCAAGGGAAACAGTTGAAGGTCGTTCACAGCGGTCGGAGTTTTAAGTACGTTTTAGCCATTCGTAACTCGGTTTGACATTCTGTGAAATATACAGTAATTGCTGCACAGTTTACAGAATTTTTTATCAATTTTCTCGGTGTATTTATTAAAAAAAGTCGTTAACAAAGGAAAACTATTTGTTTGTTAGACTCATATTGTTGTTTGAACAACCAATTTGAGTGCTTCAGAACATTGGAAATGTTAATTTCAGTTGATAACAGCGACCCAAGTTTAACATGTTAGCTATTCGCTATCTCTAACGCGACAGAAAATGTTCGTACTGAAACCACTACCAGACTTACAGATACCGACGGTCATTTAAGCCAAGAGTTTTAGTAACGTATCGTACTTTTATCAATGCAATTTTACTTCTTGTAAAACATCAACAAAAAATCACTTGCTTTTATGAATAGCGATTACTGATGGTTGTAAAAATTAAGGTCATGGTTAAACAAAAAATATTGATGTTTTCACGTGGAATTACTGTAGGATTAGCATTACACACTATATAAATAAGTCTACCGATAGTGCGAAATTGCATTGGTTATATTTTTTACGTCTAAATTTCTGACTGCATAAAGTAGGCCGTGTAAAATAAAATATTCTGCAAACTACATTTTGAAAAAAAATCAAACCCTTTTCTTCTGAAGTTAGAGTTGTAACAAATATAAAGCAGAAACCAGTAATCCGACATTTTGGTTGATGTTCATTTAACATCATAAAACCAATATGAATGCAAATGCTGCCCTGAAAATATGAATTCATGTTTATGTTTGTACGCAATTTCAAAGTTAATAGAGTTGCCAAAGTGTGGACATGTTGATTTAAAATGAGTTCTTTCTTCCATATTATTGAATTCATTTAATGATCAAATCTTTCAAAAAATAATTCTTTTAAATGCAAATCCCTTTTAAATACATTTATATTACTTTTGACTCAATTTATAGATTGTTTTTGATTATTTTATGACAAGTAAGTCCAGTATTCCATTTTTATTAAATTCCTGAAAACAGTATTTGCAGCAATATCTAGTACACGAAAAACTGTTTTCCCATTGTAAATAAAAAGCCGGTATGAAGATGCAATTAAACGATCACGCGGCAAATCAGTCATGTTGTCGATGATAAGACGTGATAAGTCGAAGAAAATGGTGACATCTGGAGAAATAATCCGCGAAAGGAAGCGCGCGCGACACTTAGCCGAGCTAGAAAACAAAAGCGCGCGCGTCGGAATGCGGTGCGTCCAAGTTTCGTCGAATATGAGCAAAACAAGTCGGCCGATTCGCAGAGTCTCGCGCACGCATGCGCGTTTCACGCGGACGCCGCGAAAAGGCCGCTAGGTGGCGGTACCTTATACCGATGGCGGTGTATAATAATGAAGGTGTCTTCGCGAGCGAACGAAAATACTGTCAAGTCTGCGCAGGGAACTAGTTTCTTGCGGGCCCCCTTCTCCAGGCCGTTCCACGTTTTTCGACGGTCCTCGGTTGGACGCAGACGCGCATTACAAATTGTAAATAGCTCCCCGCCTCGAGTCCCGCCGTGCGCAAGACTTTTCGCATTTCGTCGGCGATAGAAAGTTCCGCCTTCGAGACGAGTTTGTGTACAGGCCGCGTGATTTCATACGTCCTTTTTCGATTGGCCGAATTACTTATTAAAAGGAAAGTAATCGTTTTTTCGTGGCAATGATGAGTCAATTATTTGTGACGTTCCGTGGCGTATGAAGAATTTTAATTTTACACCGATGGAAAAGTCTCATTGAACTTGAATATTAATAATTTAGACGCAAAGTCGTTCGTTCGATCGTCGAACGGGTTTTTATGATAAATAATTGTCTTATGCGCAATAAACGTTCTTTTGGTAATTCCATTTGATTTCAAATGTGTCGGGAAAATGATTGTTGAAAATCGTTGCAATTGAATGACAGATTCCTTGTTAAAATTTGTAACTGACAAGTTTTTAACACATGTTGCAATGGTGCAAGGTGATTTCGCGAAGTCTTTTTCATTATTATTTATTAAAAGCTGGTTTTCGTTACAACTTAATGTTTCAAGCGGTTCTTAAAGTGTTTCTTTGAATGATCAATAATATTGGAAAAAAAAAACAGTTTCAAGAAACTCGATCAAAAGATGATTAATATATTGATGTACCATACAGAGTTTTTTTTACATATTGATTTTTACATATTGAATTATTTGAGAGAAATAATATACAATAAATTATATACAAATGTTAATTATAAATATTGCTTCGTTGTTATTTATAGAACGAGCTACGATTGATCAATATGTATAATAATTTATTGTATAGTAATAATAATTAACTAATTACAGATTAGCCTAAAAAAGTTTTGTTTTTATACATTTTTTACTAGTATCATTTAAAGATATTATTGGAAATATCTTAGAATCAAACATCGGGTTATCAAACGGAATATTATTAATTTCTGCTTTTGTAGAATCAATATTCTGTGCAAATACCACTTCTCGGGTAACGTGTACTTCAAATGAAATAACCGGTAATTTATGAAATCACATGAATTGTTTTAGCTTCTAGGCCTAGCGCTTATCGGAAGGAATACGCAAGGTCTTAAAATTGCATACATTCCGAGTCAATTAAAAAGCCATCTCTTTAACTCTGACAATATTACATTACGACTAATTCCGCTTCACGATTCTGCCTGTTCGTTTACACGAAGCGAATGGACTATGCTTTTAAAATAGAAACGACAATCACTCTTATTCTTTTTAACTTGTTTACCGTGTCCAATTTTCACTTTTCTTCTTGTCTCAACAATTGTATTTTTGTCTTCAAATTATTAATCGAGTAAATGTATTGATATCAAAATTGGTAGAAGCAAATTAAGATGATACCGAATATAAATCAATATTTTTAACAACACTATTTTTATTATTTATGAGGTTTTACAATAATAATGTTTATTATACAAAATACTAAATTGCTTTATCAGTTCTTCAACTCAAAATTTGCGGTTTTGATATTTTAAGGGACGGTCAAAGTATTTAAAGAATTCAATGTAAGAACAAAGAATGGACCAAGTGTCTAACAGACAGCGCAACAACATTCCGAAAAGTTTCCCTTGAGTAACGAATGACTTTGGTTATGGTTTCGCGCGGCGAACGATCCCGTTGAAAGATATACGCCGAGACCGCAGCCATGGTCTCTATCTAGATGGTAACAGTCTGATGGCTGTACTAAGAACATTTTTTATGCTCGCTCTAAAACGCTAATCTTCGTTTATCTCGGTTAAATAGACGTTAACGAGGTCTTTTAAAAAACTAACAAATAAGTCGCAGCCGGGCGGAAATTTTGGAAACTGTCCGACTCGAAAAGATGGTCATCTTTTGACCTGAACCCGGTCGCAGCTTACCTGGGAGGTGCTAACTTTATGACGACCTTTGTCAAACTTTCGCTTTCCCCGAAGCTTTCTCGACCCGTGCGACCGTCGTAAACGTTGACTTTCACGACTTAAAATAGATTATTTTTTCCACTACCCGTCTTGGAAAGCAGACGACCGCCTCTTTTCTTCCAAGCTGCCGCCATAAACGCCGCCGATTGTTTCGAAATCTCAGTCACTAACTTTTCAAGCGTCGCAAATATTTGCGACGCTTTTGTGAGCTGTGAGTGTGCTTTTGTGAATCAACGCGCACATCGTTCAGCCTGTCCTTTATCATCGATCGCGACTCGATTCCATCGACTTCCTTTTGACTTTCAACGACAACATCGACGCCGATAATCACGGAAAATATTCCTTCGGCTTTTCCACCCGGCAAAATCAACGCGGCAATAAAGCGCGCGTCTCGTGTTCCGGATTAATCGCCGTTCATTGAATTTCAATTAGCGCGCCGCGGGCGCGCAAAACTCGGCGCAGAAGCGTCGCGTAAAAACGCAATTTCGCTAAACTAATTTTTGCCCCGCGAGTACCGGTTTTCGATTACCTTTGACAGCCGGGGCTTAAGTGCGACACTTGACGGGAGACGTTACCGTGACACTTTGATCGAAGGAACCGGTCTTGGCGCGTCGCGTTACGAGCTTCCGCGTCGCGTGATTGAACATCTTTCTCGTCGCCCTCGCGGTCGCCATTCGCCTACGCAGCGGCTCGTTCGTTAATTGACTTTGGATCACAATTAAAAGCCGCGGGCGCCCAGTGCGCCCAGCATCCGGTTCCCGTAATGACTCGCGCAGTCCTTCGCAATCCCTTTTCCGTAGCAATCGGCTTAATAGTCGAGCGCCAAGCATCGTGGGACCGATTTAATCAAGGATTTTATTAAGGCGATTCCTTAAACTTTTCGGAAAATTGAACTTCTTTCGACGTCTTGTACGTAGAGGAAATTGCTTTTACGCAACATAATGGGTTGTGTATTTGTTTCATGTCAAATCAGAAGATTGTAATTTGCTTTTAATGTGGACGTCGCTAGGTTGTAAAGTGTGGTCGGTAAAGCAGTGCACGAGTCACGTGTTATTTTGAAATTACGTTAGAATGTATACGACGTTTCAGTGGTATCGACTGGTTTTTATTGTTGGACAAATGGCAGCACTGCTCGTGGATTTATTCGTCCACAATATTTAAAACGACAAATTCAAAAGGTGTTTTCACAAATTCTTTACATCAACTATGCGTCAAAAGTAATTTTAATTGATCATTATTAGTTTTTTTTAATACTTGAATGTATTTTTCATCAAGTGACCAAGAATACGAGGTAAAGGAACAAGAAAGAATGTTTGCTTTTTAATTGACCGACGTTGCATCATTTTGTGAACCGTAATGAAATGTCAATTCATAAATAGGGCACCGGCGACTCGTACACGCGGGATTTAGGAACGATTATGCGCACGTAATGCGGCGGGCCGGCGCGCTCAAGAAAGACACTCCGAGCCGTGGCGTTATCGCGATTATGATAATCCGGATTTATGCTTGTTTACGTTTCTTCCACGGAGTCCGCCTTTCAATCCCCTTTTGGTCCTCGGCCGAGAGTCTCGCGAAACCACAGCAGCCGGTTGTTATCGTCCGCTCGCATCTCCGAGGGACGAGCCACGTCTTCGATGGGTTCCGTCCTAATAATCCGTCCTTGTAACCGCGTGCCCGGCCGGCACATTTTTCATGCATTCAAACATCACTTCGACCCTTTCGGAGATAACGCTGATCAATCATCGCGTGAATAACGTGCCGAAATATGCCGCGATTTTTCTCGCCGCGCGCTCGCCGGCTTTCCACGTGATTTCCATTCGCGCTCGAGCGCTTTCCAACGACGTTTTCAACGCAACTAATGGATCGCCGGATAAAATCGTCTGGCAAACTTGCTTGGGATACGTTTTTTCGTTTCAAACAATGAGCATACTTTCATGTAACAATTCAATACCGTGTGAGCAACATTAATGGAAATGTTGTTTTAAAGGTATGGTTTGAAAATTAAAACGACTACTTGGTCTGATATTTTAATTAAAAATGTGGTACGTTCGAGGAACTCTAATTACTAGCTACAACGAAAGAAGTTGTTGCAGGTTGTAGACAGGTTTTTAATATTGACCATTCATATTTGAAAACGAAAAAATTTCTTTTTTATATGCGTACCAAATTGCCTTTTGTAAATATGAATCTAATGCAAGTATTTTTAAATGTCTATTAGTATAAAAGAAAGTATGTATAAAGTAATACAAAGAGAAATAAGTAGCAAAAGTTATTGCGCAACTGTTTCTCTCAGTTTCGAATGAACTTTTGAATCGTTTCAAGTAATCCTATTCCACTTGGATGGTGGAGAAAAATTATGTTAAAATCGTCTTTCGACTCGCTCCTAGCAACACGACTCCGAGCTGAAAATTTTGTCTCGCATGGACGATCTCGTTAACGTTCGCCAACTGCAGGGAACGTCGTAAAGTTAATTAACGAGCAAATGGAAATCGCGTCGGGGATTTGCGATCGGTCAATAAACCGATTATGGAAAAGTAAACATTCTCGGGAGTGAAAATTGACGCGGGGCGTAATGGCGCGGCGAGACAATGGCCCTTGCAGTCGGGCGCCGAAAATTCCAAAGATATTATCCCACAGCGACTCGGCGGCCGTCGTATAAATTTTTTGTCCCGAGTCATTCAGCGCGGCATCTGGTATTTCGGAAATATTGTAAAGTCACGGCCCGTGGCCGTGAGAGACGTGGCCCGCCGAGAGAAAAAGGCAGGTAGCGCGCGTGCGCACTGTCGTGGGCATTAGTCAGGCCGTCAGTGCGGTCCAACGTTTTACGAGGGTTTAATGCCCCCAAGGTGCATTCTAATTGCGCCAATAAATCCCGACGAGCCACCACCGGGGCACCGTGCTTTTCTTTCTCCAATTTTGCCCGTGCCCGCGCGCCAGACAGAGACCAACGCAGACTCCCACGCAGCCCGAGTTACGGCGCGCGTCAATGGCGCTCGCATTTTTTGATAGATTGCATCAACCCGAAGACCTCTTTTGCCGTTTCGAATTTCATAAAAATAACCTGGACACCCAAACACGGACGAGCTATTCGTGGTAATTGGCTGTTCAGCAAACTTGGCATGAGGCAGCGTGATGTTTCTTTTTTTATTAATCGACTTTTTTGGATCTAGGGCGCAAAATTATGTTTTGTAATATTATTTATATTGGCCGCTTATGCGTCGGAAAGGAAACAAATGTTCGTGAAATTTTTATGAAAAGAAACTTGTAATCAAGAGCGTAAAACTTAGTTTTGTGCATTCGGTAAAAATTAAAAACTTTTGTTTTTTCAATGAATTCAATCTAAAAGCAGTGTACTTTTTTCGATTGATTAACAATTGTGTGTATTTAAATAACGCGGTTAATGTTTCTCGATCTTGAATTGTAAAAAATTCTGGTGCAATTGTATAATTAAAACGTGGCGAAACATTTTAAGCAGATCAATTTTCGTTTGATTCCAAGTTTAAAAATAATCTGCGACGAAAGCAGATTCTGCATTTTTAAAACTTTTCTCATTCCTTTTATTTTTCATTTTATTATATTACCATCGAGAAAGTGAAAATCTGGTCAATAAACGCTTCTATAATTGAATAATTTTTTCCATACGTATTTTAGTGAAATAAAACCGACTGATCGATTCGCATTGTTATATGAAGAAGAAAGGTGAACTTAATTCAAAATCCAAAATTGTAATTGCAAATTTATCAAATGCAGAATATTTTACTTGAAGAAAAAAGAGAAGACAACATTGTAAGTTTGTCGATTATAATGTCAGTATATGTAAATTGTTTTATCGTAAATCTCGCTTTCTTTTATCTTCTCACAATTTCAACTTATCAAATATTACTTCAACTTGTTACTAATTTAGTTACTCACTAAATACTCCCGAAAATTTAAGTATAATTACAACACTTATTCTCATCCTAAAAATATGAGCCATCTTTTATGCAGTACCCGTTGAATCGAAAAAACTCAACTTTTCCGTTTTCTTCTTCGCAAAACGCGATTTCACATTTCACATTCAAAATCAATTGAATGTAAAATGCACGTGGACAAAAACGTTTCTACGCACAAGTTACAGGCGACTTTTCGCTGTGTGCGAGAGAGAGAAAAAAAAGTTGGAACGGAGTTACGACGGAGTCCACTCGAGCTGTCTTTTGTACGGCGACGTTCGTCGAGAGTCGACGCGTTGAGCCGAAACTACGGGCCGTTCGTTTAAAACAAGGCAACGCCGGCGGACGAAATTCCATGAATGAAGTATAGAATTTTTTCCGGGGACGAAGACGTTCTCTCACGATTTCAAGTGCCGCGCGTGGAAAAAGAGAGTCGCCGGCGGGAACGAGAGGAAACGCTGCTCATTTTGTGCCATTGTAAATTGATCCGTTCAATGGATTCAGCATTTATTCCGCCGTAGGCTGTCGGACCACTCTCGACGGGGCATCGTCAAACTGCCGTGGTACCCGAGTGTCTCAATGCAGCGCGGCACACGTGGTATCCCGCTGTGTCTTAACGCTTTTCATTGTCCTGCGATCCCTTCCTTTTTTTCTTCCCTTCTCCCCGCCCCTCTCCCCTCACCGCGGGCTAACTGAAACGCGTCCCACTTTTCGCCTCGCATTGAAATCGACTTACCCGCCAAAAGAGCAACGCCAATTCCGGAGCGGCCTCTTCGCGGTAATTTTCGTCCCTTCCAACGACAGGACTAATAAAACGTGAAAAGTTTTTTTTCCTTTCGGAAAAAATGAAGAGAGAGAGAGAAAAAAAAAGGTTGGGGAAAAAAGGACGAGGACGAGTTTCCAGCTTCCTCGGCGACGTCGTTTCGGCGGAGCTGATATTTTATTAAAATGTCCACGGCGAATTGAATTTCGAGACACGTAGCCGGCGAAAAAGCAGCGAGACGTCACGTGCCGCGAATGCGCATGCCCGCTGCGGTCGGATTTCGCGGCGACGCATGCGCAGACGTGTGCGCCGCGACGCGCCATGTGTAACGCCGAGTAATCCGTAGCCCGTCGCGCAGCCCTTTCGCGTCCACGTGGCGTCCTTAGAAAAAGCGCCGCTGGTAGGGGGACTTGACGCCTCATCTGCGGCCATAAAACGGATTGTCACTTGCTTATCTAAACCGCGCCGAACGCCGCGAGCCCGTGCTTCGGGACTTTTACAAACGCGACAAATCTTCCCGACAAATATAAAACGTTTATGCCTCGAAACGAAATTTACGGTGCAAATAACAGTGGCCCGCTGCGCGCCGTGTCGCATCGTCCCTCGCGAGGGTACTTGTTCGTGTATCGTAAATCGACGGGTTGCGCCAAGAATTTCACGAATCATTTTTTTATTTCGCTCAAGTATGTTGTAGTTGTACTATTCAACGACGATAATAATATATATGTTTTATTAATATTCGATAACGCGTTACGCTACGTTATAACGAGCTTAATAATTCAGTGTCTTGGTTGTGGAAAATAAACGTTGTCAACTGATTAGATTGTTTCATGAAAATTGTCGTTTGAAAGACAAGTCGAAAGAGTAGACAAAAGTTGATAAAACATTCAACTCGAGTGCGATTGGGGAATAAATTTGATTTCTATTTTAACTTAATTGAAATAAATAAATTGTGCAAGTATCTTGAATCGTTATCACCGTATTTGAATCAAGTTAAAGATACTTTTTAATTGATGGAAAAATGATATTTGAAATGAAATCTATCGTTCAACGTTGGAAAAGTTTTTAAGAAAATTGTTGATCTTTGGGTACGTCGAACAC
>JABFOV010001055.1:0-28522 GCA_022817685.1 Aradophagus sp. ZL-2020
CAGTAATATACACAACAATAGGAAGTTAATTGAAATGTTATAAAGTTCAAGTGGAATTCATTGATGTAATTGTTACCAAATATCTCCGAATGAAACTTCGTCAAGAACTTTTTAATCTTAATTTTAATTTCTATAAAAATATAATTACGTGATTTAAATATATTAATAGATCAATGTTAAGGTTGAAAAAGTGATTAAATAAATAAGTACATTTTTACTTCTTAATTAGGCGTTGAGTGGACATAGTGGACACGTTTTAACTTTATACAACTGGGGTGGAGCTATGTTTGTGAGTGGATCACAAGATAAAACAGTTCGATTTTGGGATTTGAGGACGCGAGGATGTGTCAACATGGTTACACCTGCTACTGTACCTGGCAGTAGGGTATGTCAGTTGTATGATTTAACTAAATTATACCGCTTTTTTAATTTTGACAAAACTATTTTTACTTTTGAGTTAATCCATAAAATATAAAAGGCGTAATCCTTATTACTTGTTACTGAATTAATATATTTTGAATTAATAATTCAAAATTTGAGTATTTTTAATTAATTTATTTAATATTCTCATTAAAGTTTAACATAATAAAATTAAATTATTATATAAATTATTGCGACGAAATTTTTTCTGTACTCAATTAGTTTTTATGCTAGTGGCTTTTTTAAAATATACATTTTGTTGAAAATGATTCAAGATACAGCTACTCCATAAAAATAGAATTAATCAACTTTTATATCTGATTAAATTAAAAAAATTTTAATTTGTTAATGGTAACTCGAGGATATCACCTTTATTATTTGTTTATTCAGCCATTTCTCACCCGATGTATTTATGTTGTATGAATAACTTAAAAATTAAAATTCTTATTCAAACACTTGATCTATAAATTACATATATGTCTATGATAATGTAAAATTATTATTTCGTATAATTCAATGTATCATATATTTTAAAAATGGAATTTCATATTTATCAAATTATATAATATTTGATGCATAATTGTGTTTCTAGTATAATTATGAAATATCATTTAGAAATAAATAATCGAATTGTATTTAATATTTTTCTCTATATTAATTTGACAGAGTCAAAATGAGTAAAAATTGTAACTAATTTTATGATATTGTGCTCATTATCAATTCATTATCTACCGAACCGATACGCGAAAGTTGAGAAGTAAGGTCTTCTTGCATATTCATATCTTTTATTTTAATTTAAATTTTCAGTTCTCTCGATGAATCAGTGCTTTGATTTTTTTCAAGCACAACGTACTATCACGTCGAATTCACTAGATTGCAAAGCTACACTTTATTCAAAGCAGTGATTTATCGAGCCCAAGTTTTATAAGAATAATAACACTATTTCGTCGCTGATCAGAATTTGATTCCCTTGCAGGTTGGCAGCCCAGTAGCAGCGCTTTGCGTTGATCCTTCTGGTCGACTTTTGGTGTCTGGTCACGAGGATAGCAGTTGCGTTCTTTTTGATATCCGCGGTGGTAGAACCGTGCAATGTTTCAAACCTCATGCTGCTGATATTAGAAGCATTCGATTCTCGCCATCTGCTTACTATTTATTGACTGGTGGTTATGACAACAAACTAGTGCTCACTGACTTACAAGGTTTGAAACTAGTATATTAAATACATTGAGAAAACCATATTGTACATGCCTATTGTATTTATTTCGTACTGCAATCGATAAAATATGGACAGTAATTTAAAATGTTTTTATTGTAATATACTATATGCTTTAAGATTAACGCGATCTGTACTGTAAAGTGCGCTATCTGCTACTCAGATGGGCCGGACCTGCTGCGTCATATTGCACTATATATGTTGCATTCATTTCATATTGTAATCGACAGAATACAAGAAGTAATGCGAAAATATATATTATAATTTACCATATGCTTTGAGACTTAAGCGGTTGGTGTTGTAAAAAACGCAACCAACTTAGATGGGCTGAATCTGCTGCGCCAGGTTAATTATAGTAATAGGTTTAAAGTTACTATTTGAATTGCATTTTTCTTCCTATATATAAAAATTTCCTGACAAAGATATGTATTGTCCTTTACAATATGGTTTTCTGAGTGTAGTATATCATACATTTTATATCATATACTAGATTACATGTCTGATACATTGAATTAATTTAAAAATAATAATTTCTGTATATTTCTTTTCGTTAATATTTAAATTTCAAACAACATAAAGCCGAAGAATATAAAATAAGATGTAAAATGAAAGAACCAAATAATCAAAGTTATAACTTAAATATAAAGAATATTATTCAGATCGTAATCAATAAAGTTTCTCTATTAAAATAGCCAATTTAGTAATAACTTTTACTATTCGGGGTTCCATGTATAAAGTTCTTTTTTTATTCTTGTGTTTTTTATTATCTTGTTTCAATTAGTATTTCCAATTTTATTGATCTTCTTCCAAACGTTTGCTTGTATTAATTTGTAGTAGGCTTGTTAGTACAAGTAATGGGATATGAAGATTAAATTATTTCATTCATTTTCAGGTGATTTGACAATGCCACTACCGAGCGTGGTTGTTGCCCAACATCAAGATAAAGTTATATCCGGACGCTGGCATCCGACAGAATTTTCTTTCTTGAGCACATCGGCGGACAAAACGGCTACATTATGGGCTCTGCCCCCTGTTTAGTACGTGCAATATAACGGCAACAGAAAAACCATCGTAAACCGAAACCAGGTTAATTGATTAACCTTCGAAAACATTGGATAATACTTTACGACCAAACGAACTACTGATCAGCAGCGCAACGTAAGCCATCGGACCGAATAACGACCGAAGTTATGAGTAATTATTTCAAGAAAACGAAACGAATTTCATTTCCTTTGCGTAAAATATTCTTCACTGAACTATTTTTTAATACGGCGTAATTAGCGAACGCGGGAATTGACAAAGTAAAGAATGTTTCACAAAGATAATGTAAAATTGTATGTTGACGTATTTCTCTTCTTTATTGTGCAACTTTTGGAACATATTTAATCAGTAACCGTGTAACTTTTTCTACGCGTACTTGCTTTGATAAAAAAGATTCAATGATACATTGATTCAAAAATTTATATTTATTTTGTATTAACGTTTATATCATATAAAAATGTATATTTCTGCATGACTACATAAACGTATATAGGATATATATCGCGCCCTAATAGAAAATTATATCTATCATACGTATAATATATGCTTATTATACGTACAAGTGCTAAACACCCATTTAATATACTTATAATATATATAATATATATTCTATTACGGCGGATACAATTCTACTAACTTAATTATCAGATTTTTCGAAAGTGACACGCAATGTCGAATTGAATATCTCGATCAAAATTATGATATTATTTTTGCGCACCAAAAGTCAAGTGGAAGCAGTATTGTCACTAAAAAGACTGGTGTATGTATTTTCGCGGAGGAAACGAAGTATATTATTCGGGTTATCAAGACAATGAGCTCGTTGAGTTAGAAATAAGAACACTCTTGTTTTAAAGAGAGGTTGCGGCAGTATTTTTTATGTTTTCTTTTCTTTCTAATTGCGTATTTATATTTATGTACACATACTTTTTCGTCACCGCATTCTTAGTGTAAATAAACGATTAGGTACATTAATATTAAGACCAATTTTCAAACAGTGAGAATAGCGTAGAGTTGAAAAAAACAATTACTCATAACGGAATCAAAAAGAAAAATAATTAAAGCATCGCTTTTAATATATCCGAAGACATTTCGGACCTCGCCTTGTCACATTGTACAAATTTTAATTCGTTATTTAATGAACTATTCTGTTTTCCTTCAAAGCTTTTGACTTCATTATTTTAAATATTTTAATGCTGTCGCTTTGTGTGGTTATAAGCGAAACTTAATTTCAACGCAATTTCTTGTAACGTCTATTTTAAAGATGCCGCAATCAAATTTAAAAATACATAAAAAAAGTGATCTTCACTTTTCGAATATAAGTAATATTTATTATCCAACAAAAATTATATATATATACACATCAACTGGGATATTTCATGAGTGTCTTGATTGTTCACATATTTAAAACAAATATGTAAACTAATACCATATATACAACTAATTTGTAATAATTTTTCAATTCGTTTTTCCCCTTTCTTTTAAATAACAGAATCTTTATTTGTAATTAACGTTTTAATAAAAGTATATACAAATTTATTTGGATGCGTTGAAAATAATTAAATTTCGACTTATATTTTGTATTAAAAAGTGTTATTTTAGAACGTTTAAACATGGTAATAAATACGTAAATATATATATATATTGTAAACGTATTATTAAAATAATAAAAGAAATCTGTAGTTTCAGTAGTATAACGAACAGTGGTGTAAATGAAAATACTTCGATATGTGACTGCACAGTTAATTACTGTCGAAAATAAGAGAGCCAAACAAAGTATCGTGACCTCAAATTTTGAATGCAAAGAAGAATGTAAAAGGCAGCTTAGCATTTTTTCATTTATGTAATTATTATAAAATACATTTATATCATCCTGCGAACAATTCATTAATAACGTCTGAGCGGTTTAGCTTAAATTGACGATTACTTTATCATATCAACAAAAGTGAAGTTAAATTCAAATTTTCTTAGTAATCTATATAAACTTAATCCTTGCATACCTTGATTATAAAATTAGTTGATCAGAACAAAGAAAGTCTATTAATTTTGGCGCTGTGATTAATAGAATTCATAGTAATTTTTTAGTTAAATGAAGAAGTAAAAAAGCAGCTGTTATTTTTTTAACAATGTAATAAACATTTTCCTCGGTTCGCCTGAATATCTTCGATCGCCCGCAAAATCGTCAAAGCGCCAACCAGCGCGTTAATTGGAAAACGAAAGGAACACGGAGCCCTCTGCATACGCTTCTACGTAACAATTTGTTGTGCCTTCTGTCGTGGCAGCTTTCGGCGATTTGCGATTTATTTTTGTATATTATCGACCTTATCCTCATTCCCCAACTCCTTGTTCCCCGTTGTCCTTTTAAGTATATTCTTCGTTGTATTAATACATACAGGCGTATATATACATATATATTTATATAATACATGTATCGTGAGAGATATTAGAGATCGAAGATTTTCATTAGCACAGGATTATTGTCACACATATGTTATATAACTTATATCTTTGTACTTTTTCTGTAGATACGATGTTCCATAACTGTCTCATGTTTGATTTCAAGCAATAAAATTTCTGTTATTAAACCAAATATGGATTTTTTTTAATTCTGCCACAATATTCTCGTCCTTGTTTCATTTTCTGTACAATTTTAGTATTTTCACAACACTTTATTGATTTAATTATGTCGTTAAATTTGAACTTTGAAAATTTTTTGATGTTTCATTTCATGTAAGTGGTCAAAGGAATGCAAGTAAATATTTCAATCGCCTGCATCGAAACTCATAAAATACGTGTACATACCACGACGAGCAAAATCACACTAAAATGATTTTGCTCATCGATTCGACGAATTTGGAGCGGCGGCGACTTTTTATTTTGCCTTGCTTTACTTTTCAAGCGGTCATTTCGTCATACCGTATGTGAAGGGCTTCAAAAGAAACTGTAATTACAATGATCAACATGGCAGCCCAAAGCAAGTCGTCATCGCAGTCGATCTGAACTTTCTGCAGGGAGCCCGAGGACGTTTTGCCTCCCAAGATCCACCCACGAAATTCCATTCGGTGTCTGTCGATCTCGTCGACGTGCCAAAAAAATACGTCAGTGTGGATGCAACGTTTGTTATACCGCTATGTCATGCCCGAGGCGATTTTTGCAAAAAAACGCGTAGAAGAAATTTTTGTCTAGCATCTCATAGTTATTTGGTTGTTAAATATGTTAGAATTGATTATTGAACAAAAGATGAATTTTTCGGGAATATTTGTAATAAAATACGATGCAACTTTTTATCAAGTTGTGACATAAATTATGCATTACGTTATTATGCACTGTAAAATGTATCATAAATCCACCAGTAACGTTTAAATTTTTGTTTTTAATATATAAAATTAATTATAAAGTGTGGCACGTGAAATAAAGTATTATTATAGAGAGTGAAATAGTCATAATTTAATAATGATAATAAATTGTTCATAAAATACAAATATAATAAAATCTTTGAAAAATAAAAGGAGGAATACAATTTTAAATCACAAACAATCAATGTTCAATAGACAATAAAAATATGCATAATCGAATATTGGTCACTGAATCAAGAACCAGTATTCGATTAATATTAGTTCGATATTATGAAAATAAGCTTTTAAAAAACACTTTCCATAGAAAAAGTTGGGTATTTAATAATGGGCAACTCTACCAATTTGAAAGTGGTATTAAAATGGCGAAAGAATGGTGGCACAGAGACGATGCTGCACACGTGTTTAGTGTAATCTTTCTCGGAAAGGAACTCAGCTCAGATGTGATAATAATAATCTAACTTGTGACCACTTAGCTTACGTATAATTTGGCGCTTAAGACATGATGATTTCAAGAAATCAGAGGGCCAAGTCATAAATGGAATCACTATTTGTATGCAATTCGCCTACATTCATTCTCAATTTCCTCGTTTCGTAAAGTCTTTTCTTTAACTAAATTGCGTTTTAGAAACAATTTCGTGTTTTAAAAAAATAAATTTCTATTGCAGTACTATCATCGATTATGTATCAAGAAGCGGTAGTGTTTAAAAAAATACTCGATAAATCAAGTCAATTTTTAGCAGGAATAATTTTTTAAGAACTTTCCAGTTATAAATACCAATCTTTTTGTTGAACAATAAATCTAACAAAATTTTCATCAAAGGTAACTAAAATGGTACGTCGTTGAACGTTGAGAAAATTATATTGTAAAAAATAGTACGTATCTTGTTAGGCCAACAAAATCATTTTGTGACTGATATTACGATAATATTGTTATGAACTCTTTACATGTAGTAAAAAATATGCATCTCATATTGTAATTTATAACTTATAACTAAAAATAATTCATTTGACATAGCAGGTTCGACCTATCTAATTTGTAAATGGCGCTTTTGCCAATACCGATTGCGTTAATCTTGAAGTATATAGTAAAACACGAAATAAAATGTTAAATTACTATTTAAACTCTATCAATTACAATATGAAATGAATGCAACATACTTAGTACAACACAATTTTCTCAGTGCAATAATTTATGATCATTCCGAAAAGGTTTAAACAAATGATTCACGGCGACCCCCCCCTGATCGATTCCGCTGTTGAACCAGTTGGCAAATCGGCGGACATAACGGGTCAAAAGAAAAATTACACGCTGTCATTGGCGAGACGCGTCACTTTTGTCTTCCACGTACACACGCTTATAATACGCTCACGTACATTACAAGACGATCCAAAATTCATGCATGGAAAGTGGTCCAATTCATGCAAATACCGAGCCATTAAATAGCTATAATATTCTCGACAGCGCTGTTGTTTTCTGGCCCAGCATTTTTGTCTGTTTCGAATTTTTTATCGCCAGCCTGCGGCAACAGTGGCGGACTCACGGCTGTCACGCGACGAAATTCGTGCTCTCGCGCATAAGTAGCACGTGCTCGTCATTGGCAAAAAGCGGTCGAAAAAGAGCACTTTTGGGGCGAAACAGGAAAAAAGAAAGAAAAAGGAAATAAAAATTCAAAAAGAAAGAAAGAAAAAAAAGAGGAGAGGAGAACGGATCACCGATAGCGTACCGCCGTCGAAAACTGTGTTTAGACACGGGTCTAGGGCCAATGTGGGGCCATGGCGCGATTCCCCGAATGCAGTTTTTGAAACTCTCTCTCTCCGCCCTCGTAAGACAGATGGGTCCGATATTAGCTCCGAGGCAATGACAGTTGTTCCTGCAAATTTTGCGGCGCTCTTGGCGCGTCGGAGGTGGAATCGCATTTTACTCCCGGCCTCGGGATTTTGCAACGATTCGGTCATTTGAAATTCTACCACGGCAGGCGAGCGTGTTCGCGGCCACGGCCGAGTCCAAGATTTTGAGCAAAAAGTCAAAATAAGCGGTCCGTTGTAATTTCACGTAATATTATGATTATACGCCACTTGTGGCCAGTTGATAATATATAAACTGCAAAAAAATTGCCGGCTTGCTAAATTCTTTAAATTGAACGAATCAACATTTTGTTTTTTCCCTCGACCCTGTTTTTACTACGAATTATAAAATAAGAAAATCAAGTGATTTGCTTTGCTTTCACTTCTTTTAGACACGTGCTACGATTAATACTGCGCAAAGCTGACTTCTAAGTTTAGATATCGTTATTGAAAAAAACGATAAATTGAATATTTTTCATAATAATGTTACTTGCCCCTGACACAAGAAGTATGGTATTCGATATTTACTGATGGTGAAGTGGTGGCGGCCCGATCCAGCTCCTCATTAAACTGCATCTCATTTCCTAAAACGACAAGAAAAGTAAAAATTAAAAATTAAGAATAATAAAATGCCAAATCAGTTATTTATTATAAAAAGTAACAATATTAATAAACTGATTGACTTTATGTTTGAGTAAGTAATCAATTAAAATGATTCATTATAAAGATAATAAGTTACTTAGTATTAAATAAATAATATAAATTAAGAAAGTAATTGAAAAAATGTATAATAATGTTTAATAATTATTAATATTGTATTGTTTAACAATTATAAAAGAATGGTTTTTTTTTCAGTACACACAAAATTTCTAGCTACTATTTTACATATACTGTCAATTTCAAACGGCATTGACAGTCACCTTGCAAGTTACTGTATCATAAACCACACGAAATATTTGCCAGTAACCAGTAAATAATTAATAATAATAAAACAAGTAAATAATTTTTGTAACTAGAAGTTGAAACATAAATAATAAATTAATTGATTCTTAATGAAACGAATACGTGTTTAATTTCTCCACTATCGTAAAATAATTGAATTTTGATGTTCACACTTTGAATATAATTCACAAGCCGACGAAGAAACTGATAGCAATTGACTGATCAGCTTCGCGCGTTCGATTGGATTTGTGAAATAATTCTTCAAAGCGACATTTAAATTTTAAAGGCGAACCAAGTTCGCAAAGGACTCGTACAAATAAAGGAAACGAAGTATACGAAGGACGCGCGCAGTCATAAGGCCGTAACTCTTAGCAATGGCTAATATCTCACGGCGGTCGCACGAACGAGAATTGTTTCATAGGCTTCGCTAACGTCTCGTAAAGATCTATCGTCTTTACGTAAGAAAAGACGAGCGGGCGGTCGAAATAAAAGCGAAAAGGAGACAACATCGCTCATACGAGAGTCGGTTTCCTCGAGGCGCTGTATCGGCCAATTAAAATCCACTTTTAATCGCTACTATCTAATTGCTAACCTCGATTCTCCTGGGTATTCCGCTGGAATGTGCTTTGGTGATTGTGAAAACATCGAAACGCCCGGTTTCTAAATCAAACTTGTTTCCGCGAGTAACATTTTTCCTTTTTTTTATTGGCCATTATTCACGACAAGTTGAAACAATATTTGTTAATTAAGCCTATTCAATTATTAATTCGCATGGCTTGTTAAAATATCGTTAGACTCGATTGGAGTAATTAAATAAATTAAAGTATTGCAAGTGCGCGATTTAAGTTTAATTTTGCAGTCAAATATATTTGTGTAAAAAACGGAATTCGGGCGTAATGACCCCTATGAGAAATAAATGTAAGATATACAATAGCCCTGATGTGATATATCGTTTACTGTATTGAGTTCATATAAGACTATTATTATTATGGTTCTGTATTCAGTGTCATATCAGGTATATCAATAATTTAGGTGATAAGATATCTATTGACCAGATTTTAGAGACAGTTTAATCCTCGATGGACATTTCTAAACTTTCCTCCTAGAAAATAATAATAAAATTGTGTTTCTTGTAGGGAACATGCATTTACGTTGCGTTCCTATGAGCTTCTCAGCTCTCTTTAAGCTTCCTCATAATAGTCAAGTGTTTCTAATAATTTTTAAATCCGGACTATATCCTGGCCATATGAAATTTTCTACTAATAAACTTGCAGATACTTGGATGCATGATACTATCACAAAAGTATATCTTGACCTTTAACCGCCAGATGGGCGAATCGTTTCGACGGAATGTTTGTCAAACGGGCGAAGCGTTCGATACGGTCAATTAAACGTACATCAAACGTGCATTAAACATAATTGGCGCTCGTAAATAAGAAAAGCGAAATCATTGGCCGTGTTTATTGTAACGTCTCCGATTTGCTCGTGACTAATGTCGTTGGTTACTTGGTTTAAGCGTCGAGCATTTCGAGGGGCAATTCGAATCTCGTTTCGAGCGTGTATCGAAATTCTTGTGGCACTGGCCCATCGGCACTAAAGTCGAAAACGAAGTGGAATCAAGATGAAACCGGTCGCAGGGTAATAACCACCCTCGCAGGGCCCCGCAGGTCATCTTCGGCGACCCACAATAACGTCATAGACAACTGCCGGCGACTCGATCATTATCACGACTAATAATCACCGGGACGCGGTACTCCGTTAAGAGCCCCCTCCGGACCACTATCGTCCCTTTTTTCCGGCCGCCACTCGGGGCCGGGGGCCTCTTCTTGGTATTTAACTTGCAAAGTATCCTAAATCTTTGTGCGGCGATAAATATTTTTTAACGATTTAACCACCGGGCGACATTTTCAATCACTTCCGAGTAAACAAAGTGTTGATCAGTTTGGGATCTAAATATGATTGTAATGAGGCTTTAATGCGATGTTAAGTGGTCAGAATATGATGTAAAGTGATAACAAATTCACTTAAGACAGAGCGAGATCAAAGTTTAATATTTCATTAATATTATTCAAAAAAGCACGACCTTTTATCATTTTAGTCATCTATAAAAGATCAGTGTGATCACTTCGCATCACATTTTATTTCAAAGACGTTTTCATAATGTAATAGAATTGAATATAACCAGAATGTAGTTGAAGTTATTATTCTGTCAATGTTACTTTCCATATAAAAATAAATACTGTATAAACTGACAAATGTTTGTTCATCCTTGATCAATAAATAAATTATAATTTTGTTTTCATGATGACATTTTAATCATAAAATGATTGTCACGTTACTCGAAATTTGCTCAATTAAATAATTTATAAATTTCTGTTCGACCTAGACAAACTGCGGTCTGAAATTAATGCCCGATCTGGCGGTTTTGGTGACTAGTAAAATCGACGTAAATTATCATAAGCGACATCCGCGGGGCATCGCGAACGAAATTTCCATAAGAAGTTCCATAAGGAAAGACTACTGCCAAAGATATAATTTCATTCGGATTCTAATTTACAAGTTTGGAAATAGTTGGCGGCCGTTTCTTGTGAGCGCGGGATTTAAAGCATTCGATGCCTTGCCCGCGGGACTTGGGATAATCAGGGTGCGCCGAACCCGTGCCGTCTAATTCAGAGCAATTATCCGGAACGATTAAAAAGATTTAATTGTCCGATGCTTGGCACCCACCGTTCTGTGCAGCGTAAACGGCACCTAAGGTCCGCGAAAAGGTGGACCTTCGAACATGTATTATAGTCGTTACGATGAGACGAATAAGAGGGTTCGACGGTATATATCGTCTTGTCAGGAGAGACATCGTTAATCGCTGTTTAATTTTGACTATAGGCTCATTCGGCTTCGTATTTCTCCGCTTACTTCAAATTACTACCGCTGATCGAAATCAAAGTCAAGCTTCATTTTATCTACGTGATTGTTATACTTTGACTAGAATAGAACGATGCTGCACGTCCGTCAAACGACACAGACATGTTATTCATCAAAAGATTAAAACTAGAGGATTGGTTTAGCTCTCAATATTTGAATTGCATTTTGAATAAGTATTATACAGAAAAATATCTTCCTACTTAATATTCAGACACGAATAACTTCAATTATTATAAAAATAAAGTAAAATTCTTTTCGATTTACTTATATTTTATTTTTTTTCTTCAATGAAAAAGGTTCCTTTCAAATCGAATTTAAATTTATTCATGTTCATCGACGTGTATATGGTATAGATCGTTAAGGGGTTATAGAGGTTATATCACATACAAAACTTTATGGTCAAACAAGAATAATTTGTCAATCAGATACAAAAAAAAATTACCTAATTTTTCTTACAATTCATTCTCGCTATTTATTAAAATGTCTCGTTATTATGTTACTTCATTATTCAACTTTAAATTGTTCCATACTCTTTTTAATATCAAGTATACGATGTACTTATCTTAAGCAAACTTTGGTTGAATCAATCAACGATTTATCCAAATGTAAAAATTTGCATAATCCAATTTGGATCTAACAATTGATTCTGTTGTTACGTCGGACATTCTCGTACAAGCTCGTAAACCAAACAGAAAATCAATCTATGACAAACTGGCTCTATTTCGTTCGCATGTTCATTTCATTAATTAAGGACTTTACGCGAGCTGCCAACTAATCGGGATTAGGCTGCCGCTGTGGTTTGCAGAATAGTACTTACTTGGCTTATATCCGTAGATCAAAGTCTTGTGGCTAATCACAGTTCGTGGTCAGCGCTCTGAATTGCATAATTACGGGTTGGCGTCCAGAAATCCTGGCGCGCGGTATTATCTTCGCCCGAGCAAGGACTTGTTTTCGTCGGGACGTTACCCCTTTTATCGTTTCACCCACGTAATTTCTCGGAGTTTACTTACGAGAAATTGCATTCGCCCGGCGCTGCTTCTCATCGATCGTGCGCAGTGAATTACAAGCTTGGCGATTTGTTAAAAACATTCGCGCACGAAAAGCCGAATGCGTATTGTGATTAATGTACCGTGCGAGTATCGGCGAGCCTTTTTGATTTAGGATGATTTCGCGTAATTGCGTTACATTCGATACGACGATCTTCCTTTCTGCGCTCGCAAACCTGGAAAAAAAAACTGACCGACGAACAAACGATGAAACATCCGCCCGCTTTTGAGATTTATTGATCGCAATTAAAAATACGATGCACGATTCTCCGGCCAAACGGTATACCGAGAAAGAAGAATTGGTTGATTCAACCAAATCATTTGGTTGACTTCTTTTAGTTACAGAATTATTTTATTTATATTTTCAAGTGTCAGATTTACTGTATGGTTAATTCAAAGAAAATTTAGTTGATGTAACCAAATTAATTGTTCAAACATCAACCCAAGAAGTTGATTGATTCAACTAAATATTTATTTGGTCAAATACCAACTTTTAGTTGGTTCAATCAACGTAGGATTGACATAACAAAATGTTAAATTAGTCAAACGTCGACCTTATTATTTGGCAAATTCAACTAAAATGTTTGTAGTTTCAGCCAAACATTTTTCTCAGTGTAAATCGAAAAGATAATAAAAAAAGAGCAAAGCAGATCATGATAATTGCTCTCGTCGAACGAAAAATCGGAGTCGACGTTGGATTTTGCATAAATAATTGTCAAAGTGGCGTGTAATTTTGTGCAATTTCCGTGGATAACAGGCGTAATAAGCGGCGGTAACGTGACACCGGCTCTCATGAAATTCAGAAGCATTCCTCGGAGATCGGATATCACACGGGGGACTAGTCGCGGATGAGCAGGGGGTCCTTAAGGGTCCGAAAGGCCGGCCGCCATTTTGTCCCGGCGTAGCACTTTCGCCGCGGGAGTCCTTCACCGATATCGGGGTCATTTATAACTCCGGATTTACGCGCCGGAATCGCATGCGATCTCGGGCCCGACGCTGTCCCCCGGGACATCCCGCGGCTCCCGAGCGCGCGCTCGTAGCTCTCGGCCGTGAATAAGCAGCCGGTAGTGGACGTGCTAATTAAAACAAACGATAATTAGACGAGACTGGAACCCTCCCGCGAATACGCTACCGCCAATTAAAGCCGCCGGCCGAACAGGGACAAGGCCTGAGCGACGGCCTTCGCGCGAATCAGGGGCACCCGGGCTCCCTTAAGGAGACTCACTCGGGGAGCGAGGGGCAAGCGGTGGTATCTTATGTTTCGTGTACATTTCTCGCAAGTTATAAAGCATGAACATTGAATTAATATTTGTGAACATGTAGTAATCTTCTCAACATTTTTTTAGTTCGACACCCTTTTTATAGTAGCACTTTCAGATTTTATGGTAAACTATAAATTTATCTTATAGAATAAAAGTTGAATTCACATGTTAAGGAAGTAATTGGATTGTTTTTCTGATGTTAAATCAACATCTAAATTACGTAGTCAAAAAATGTGGGTTTTTCTATTTCTTTTTTTATATTAGGTTGTGCTTCAATTTAACTTAGGGATGGTCCATTTTAAATGAAAATTTTGATGATTGTGATATAACAGAACTATCGTGTTTAATTTTATTAATTGTAGAATCTTATTGTCAAAATATCATGATAATCTATCATTTTTCAAAATGTCGGTTTAACCTCCTTAATGCCGCTTATTTTACGCCACGCCAAACATCACCGACATAGAATCGTGACGTCGATACGGGCTCGTTAATTCTTTAATGTCGACGGAGTCGATGAAAAGCAAAAATACACCGCAGCGAGCTTTTCGACTCGCTCGAGTGGAAGAGTTTTATTGAGTCGCGGCTACAAAGTTATGGGCTCCACGGAGATGCGTCTTCGAATTATTCTACCGTTTTGTTTGTTTTGGGTTTTACACTTGGCCAGGGTTTTTATGATGTACATTGGATAAATTATGTTAAGCTATTTATGATGATGAAGTAATGAGTGCTGAACTGATTGTAGAGAATGTTTGAATGTTTGGACACTTTAAGGATTACTGTGATGCTTTTTTTATTATGGTAAATTATGATGAGTATAATAATTATATACTGTGATAAATAAAATTTTGAATGAAAATCAGTCACCTTACATCAATTGATCATAATCCAATAATTTCCATGTCCGAATCGGCGATGGAGTACCCTTCTTCTAAAATTTGCAATGCAAATTTTTTATTCTCAAATTCACAAATAAAAACTACCATTCCCGAATACACAATGAAGCAGGAGTGGGAACTTTTCATTATCATTCTGACATTTAAGGTTTTCCAATGACAATTTAAAAATGGTATTTCTATATTGCGAATTCGAAAATAGAGGTTCTACATTGCCAGTGTGGTAATAGGAGTTCTTTCTTGCTGACTTTGAAATAGAGTTTTTTCATTATTACTTTAAAAATGGGGGTTCCTTATTACCGATTTAAAATTAGGAGTTCGTCATTACCAATTTAGGAATGGAGGTTCATCTTAATCGTCGAAATGTTCTTTCAATCCATTCCTTCATCAACAGCTAACTCAATAAGTTCACAAACCGCATCAACTGAACCCAGTTGCCGAAATCAGCAGAGCCACTCCGTCGACAAAACAACAACAAGTACCAATGAACAGTCCTAAGGCTCACTTTTGATTACACCGCGAGCGTAGTTATCGCGATTGGCGCGGACGTTAAATATAGCATTAGCGTAAAGGATGCACTGGCAGTGTCTATTATCTCGTACTCGACTGAAACCGAAGTGATGTTTACAGGTAGGCTTGTCAAAGATGCAGCCTTGGGAGTCACCGGGACAATCGGGTGGGAAGACGGTCAATTATCAGCCGGCGTAGTCGATCCAAATTAATTCCCAATAAATTGCATGGCTCCGACGAGCATCCTGCACGTAATCGTTGCCGGCCACGATAAGCCCATAAATTTTTCTCGAGCCTCCGCAGCGAAGAAACACGGGCTTTATAAAAAACACGCCCTACGCACTCGGCGTATGAATCCGCCGTAAAAGCGGCAAAGCTTGGCGTGCTCGAATCGCACAAGTCGCGCATGCACCGGCCGAGGGGTCTAATTAAATCAAACCCGACAAATTCTTTTATTTTGCCGTAAATCTTGGCCCTTTATTATCACTCGCTGCGTGTGCACGTACGCGCACGCAAACGCGCACGCGCGCGGACTTGTATCATATAAATGTGGCAGCGGGGCGCTCGTTAGAACAGAGAGTGGATATCCATGTACCGGCTGACTCAACATCAACCTCCGTCCAATTGCATTCGATACTTTTCTGTCAGTTCGGCCGGATCATTGCGCAAGTGTATCAGCGGGCCGACCTTTTTTCCCGACCGCGGATTATGACACACGATACTCAACTGGAATGAGGATGCGCGGCCCGGCCACTTCGCAGGGGTTCTCGCTTTTAATTCCATGTTACTTTTTTTTTCGGATAAATCGTCGGATTATTTAGGAGCCGGCCTTTGGCGAGGAGTTTGTTAGGTCTTTTACGAACGGAGTTCATCGTGTCGGAAAGTTATCTTTTTCGACGGGAAATGATTTTGAGATTTGGTGGAATGAACAGTAGGTGGGTTCAGAGTTTAGTACATTCTTTTTTTCGTTTGCAAGTAAATTTTTTTTTCAACTTGACAATATTTTAATTTAATTATAATATTTTTTTTAATTGATTTAAATAGACACTTAGTAGGTTCGCAAACAAATACAAAATATTTGTAAAGTATACAAACTTTTTTGTGGAATTTAATTCTATAACAATAAAGCAAGTAATATAGAATGTAGTAACATTAAATTTTCATAAAGAGGATCAATGTTTAAAAGGCATCTGCTTGAAAAACTTTTTTTTTGAATGACATTTTACTAACAGTTCTTTTTAGTAGTCTGTAATTATATTAAACAATTTTCCTTAGCAAACTATTAAATTTAACTCAGTAAATTGATCTTTTCACCTTTTACAATAAAAATACCTTTCCCGGATGACAATATATTGTCTCGGGCACTCACTAAATTCACAAATACCTCAAACATTTTTCCCAATGAGAAATTCTAAATAAGAGTTGCGCCGTTACTGAAATTCAACGTCGTTTCACGTACAACTCATAAATCTGTAACCAATTCCGAGTGAAACTCTAATCTGATTAATTCCGCGAATAGCGATGGTGATTTTACATTGTACACATCGCGACATACGTAACGCAAAACAACGTTACAATAAAAGTACGTATTATTCAAACGCAAGATAATCTATAAGTCACCTCCACTCGGTGCTTAAGGATTAACAAAACCAACACGACCGCGGCACAAAGACGCAGATATTATCGTAACTACGACTATTGTCAGGACCATGCGAATGCGGGAGATTTTCTCCAATCTAGCAAATCAAAGTCTGAAGCGGCGTGGTGACGGTATTTATAGTGACGTATATATAACGTGTACGCATGTGGGTATCCATATAATCGCATGTAGCTCGCAGAAAGAGAGGAAGAGAGAAACGGAGAAGGATACAGTGTTGGCAGTTCGTTCAGCGATGATGAGACCCATTCCATGTCGCGACGTGGAATGATCGTCGACATGCATCAATGTCGCTCTCTCCGCGCTTCCAGTTCGGCTTATTCCCCGAGCTAATATCGCGTTAGCATTCCGGCTTTGCGGAGTTACTTTTTGTACGTTCGCAGGCAACAACGAACAAGTAGCCGTCGCTTCGATAAAATAGCCACGTAGATTGGTTTTCTCTCGATAAACGTCGTCCAAAACATGGTTCAATTCATTTTTAGCATTTTTATCGTTACACTTAGAGAAATAAGAATTCGGACAGACAACCAAGATAGTCAATATAAATTGTTAGAAAATTAAATTTATTAATTGGACAGTTGATATTGATATATTTCATAATTTCAGTATTCACAATGATTATCATTAAAAAACACTAGTCTAGTAATAAAACATTACAGAATTTACTAAATGTTTTGCAGAAAACAGGCATTAATGCAATTATCATCCCAGCAAATGTTGCTGTTTGCATTAATGCCCAAATTATTGTTTATGACGAAATGCAATTATGAAATTAACATTTCATGTATTTTCATCCACACATGAACCGTATGTCGCTCAAAAGTAAAAGTTTTTCGTACACGTTTATTTCCATTCGATCATGAAATTCGATTACCTCAAAGTTGTAAAGTAACTCGAACTATATTTATACGGATTTCACGTCGGTGTTTTAATAATACTTAACCGGCGTAATGTTTTCCCGGAAAAGTTTATTTTAAGTCGTCGGTTGTTGTTCGTGTACCGCGAATGGCTTATTTCGGTAAATTATAGATACTACTTTAGGGGCTTAATTAATAGGCAATGATTCACAATGGCCATTCGTAACGCGATTCACGCGGAACTCCCGTATTGTTAAAGTCAGCGGAAAAGTATGGTGATTCAGTGGCGCGACCATTATCATTCCGTGTCCGTAATTTGTCACACTGACTACCGGCGATCCTTCTGTGATACAGCTGATCTTTGCCAACTGTTACCACATGCCATCGAGTTTCCTTCATCTGCTAAAAGGTCGCGCATTTTCTATATTGCTATATTTCTAAAGTACGTTTTTACACTGAAGCATTTACTGTTGATAAAACTTGTTTGAACCGATGAAATGTCGGTTAAACCAACCAAATATTGGTTGATTTAATCAAATAAACTTATCAAATTACTAAGTGATTTGCGCTAACATAAACAAGTGTTTATTTGCGTAGGTAATTTGGTAATTTTAACTGAAGAATTTCAACGAAATAATTTGGTTAACCAAAATCTTTTTTCCAGGGTTTTTTTTTTTTTTTTTGAGATTTTAAAACAGAAAAAAACGTTTTTCAGTACACATTGCAAGAAAAAGAATGCTATGTTATTTTAATATAACCTACTATAAAGTTGCTCAAGTAAATGTTAGATCTACATAAATTGAAATAACTCTGATATAAGTTATATTAAACTTACATAACATCTTTCTATGCGCAATTATCATTTGCAATAAATACATTTTCCATCGCACCAAAGAAACGATCTCAAATTAATTACCTTACTTTTCATAACTGTACTATTTCCAAATGTACTCATAATGCGCACGTAGCCTATTGAAATACAGAATGCTTCACTTTCTAACGTGCGTTACTTTTGAATCATTAACGATACACCTATATAAATGTTTATACCCAATAAAATCGTATTCCTTCGAATAAGATAAATTACGACCACGACGAAAGAATTCGACAGCTTGACACGGCAATAATTTCAATATATGAATACATAATACAGCAGTCCAGTCAATGTTGACAAGCCATAAAAACTCCTACATTTCAAACGATACCGATAACCAGACGTCAATCGGTGAGTGATTCAACTTTAAGTGGGATTACCGTCGCTATAGTTTTCTTGACAACATTTATTTTAACTTCGACGTTTCGATTCCACCGAATGCTCTCACAAACATAAGCGAACCGTTAAACTTAAAGTGGAAAATCCGTGACTTCCCTAGTCAAGTGTAGGTTAATTTTATCATATTTTTTTAACTCGATAAATAGTTTATTTTTGTTCCAATTCATACTAGTAAGTTTTATACTTAACTGCAATTTTCCAAATTTTTCTTTATAAATATTGTATTCGATTTCGGTATATCAGTATACTGATATTTGAAAGTTTTTCATCAAAATTTATAATAATTCAAATTCAAACCGGAATATAAAAAGACCAGTACGATTCTCCTTACATAATTGTTTAATCAGTTTTTTTAAAGAAAAACTTTCCAGTTATTGGCATGGTCAGATCTCACGAAATATTGACTTAAATATTATGTTTTTGAAAGTAATTAAGTGACACTTAATAAAAAATTGTATTCCTTCGTTTTGTTTACTTCTTTCTTGCTTCTTCATTTAGAAATCATTTTTGTACAATCTACAATATGATATTGGCGCCAAATTTAAAATTTAAACTTTGTCATCCTCCACGTAAGATGCTTCTCGTTGAAGCACACTGCTTCGATTTGTAGTCGATTTCTCATAAAAGTGATACATTCTTATCGCGCGACGCCTCCTCGGCCACGCCTACAAAATTCGTTTCTCCACTTCAAACGGCTTACTTGCGCTGTTATTTCAATGCCACTATTTACACGCTCTTTTCTTCCTTCATTTCTTTCACTTTTTCGTGTGTATACGTGCACGTATTGGCGATGATAGAGGACCGGGCAAGTTACCTAATGCCCCCGGAACGGTGACAACGTGGTATTCTCTGACGTTCGCTGTACATAAATCACCGAACAAGGTAGATACGTGGCGTTATCGCGCCGTGTATCGACTGGACCTGGTGTCCATTAAACATGTTATAAATCCTCGCGTAAAATATTAGGAAATAATGCGAATGCTGCTAAATGTTCCTCGGTTGTGAGATCGACCGGCTTTTTTTTCTTTTTGATTACATTACTCATTTTTCCAGTTCATCGATCCGTTTTCGAGTATAAATCACGCTTCGGAGAAAGCGTGAAAAATTGTCGCCTCGTTTCCAAGTCCCATCGAAGTTATAGTCAGACGAGATAATTAGTCAGTTGAAAGAAAACATTATTATTACTACTTCTTGTTTTTTATACTTGGAAAATGAAATTAAAAACTCGAGTAGAAAAACAATTTTCAAATTAACAAGGTTTTAATGTGAATTCATTATGAATAAGCAAACGTACAGTAAAAGTTTGTTTCTTTTTGACTCAAATAAAATATCAATTTTTAACTTAAGTCTAAAGTAACTTAAGTCTAAAGCACGGTTTACGTATCGCACATTCAAAAAACACTAAGGCTTTTATGTGGAGAAATTTTTCAATATTTTGTCAACACTGAAATTAAACTTCTATTCATGTTAATAGAAAAAAGTTAAAAAAAATGTTATTTCACATACGAATATTCAAATGTGATTTCTGACGTCAAAGATCTTCTTGAAATTTTAATATCTCGCGAGGAAAATACTCTAAACTGGTTGCAAATGCGTTTGCATATTCTGACAATAACCAAAAGCAACCTGAATATTATTAACTTTTATTTAAATATACACTCGCGAATACTTTGCATAGCCCATACGTTAGTGGACTTCACGAATTTTGTCCAATTAATCATCGTTGCAAATTAAGATTTGTCATACTTTCGGAGTTGGACATTTATTGCGCGATATTTTCTCTCGCACTTAGACGCATATCCGTGGCTTGGGGGAGGACGAGAAATACGAACTGAAGGCAAGGATTGGACTTAGCGTGCACGGTCGGCTTATGATGTATCACAAGCACGCGTTTTCAAAAGTCCACCAGCCGGTGAAATGCTTACGACGATTATTATTCAAATCGTTGCTTACTTTTTGTTAAATTATTATTACGACGAAAACGAAACATCAGTGTGCTTTTTTTGTTGCAATAAGGAAACCACGTAGTAAAAACTACTTTTAAATGTAAAAATATAGTATTTAAGTAGTAAAAGTGTTACATTTTATTACTACAATAATGTACTCTTGGAGAAACTAATGGGTAATGATCAATTTAAATAATCAAAATGAATATGTTGATATTTCTTTGAATTATGCAGATTCTACTTTCGCTATAAAAAGAAGTCTCTTCCTAACTACTAAAAATAAAAAGTTTCAGAGAAATAAGTAGTTCAAAACTGCAAAGGACAATTTTTTCAGAATTTGTAATAGAATGATTCATTATTGAAGTATATTTTTCATCAACTATTTACATCAACATTCATCAACTGCAAGACATTGAAACGTTAATACTTGTATACAACAGAAGCGATTTCATAAAACGCACATGTCGTTTCCATTTCTTCTCTTTCGGTTCATTTCAGAGACGTTCGTTGGTCCAAACGATAATGGGTTGTAAATAAAGTGTTACCTCGGTTGGCCGGCGACGGAATATTGTTTGCGATAGTAATTGTAATGTTTCCCGGATCTCATTTGCTGGCTTTCAGCTTTTAATATACCGCGGCATCTCGTAGGGAGGCCACGTTGCAGTGATAATTCACTGAAACGCAACAACAAACAGTTCATCTAGTCGCGAGACACATGGGTGCGGCTTCAAATGTTTCACTCTCCGTCGTACCCTCCTTCGTTTGTCTTTCTTCTGGGATTCAACGACTCGTTTTTCATCCCACGTGTTATTTTAACCTTTCGCCTTGTCTCCTCTTCGAAAATTTCGTCCGGCAAAATGTCATTCGACCCGCGGACGCTTGTAACGACAGTTAATTCGTCGTCGTATGTGCTATAAGCACAATGCTTGGGAAACAAAGGCCCCGTTTTTGTGAAAATAGACAGTGAAATTAGCGAGTTATGAAGGATTAATAGATCAGTTGAAGATATAAATATTTGAACAATTTCATTATAAAAAATAATAGTACATTTAATGTAAATTAGAAGTTCATTTCTAGCAAATGCATTACAATTAATACACAAATATGGAATTAAATATTAATAATTATAATTCTTTTGGCATGGAACAGGATTGATGAAACAGTATAAAAAAAGTAAATTTACATTATTTTGATTGAAATAATTAATATCAAATTTCTATTAGTGTATTGAATGTCAAATAAAACAGAAAATTGTGCTTTTCAAGATAAACGAGGATGAAAAATGTTTCATTTTCAAATTATACTTAACATTTGTAGTTTCAAATAAAAAATGGTTTTTTGTGTAACAAATGCTTCCACTTTTCCTGACAATATTTTCAGCAATATCTATAATATTGACTGTAGCTGCTTTCTCATTGCGCATTTCCTTTTTTCCAATATAATCAATTAGCTAATAATCAATAGTTCAGTCGTCCATTGTTTCAGCGTAAAAGGGCCGAACGCATAATCTTTCGAGCTAAGCGGCGAAAGGTAAAAACGCGAATTTAATATTGTACGTTATGAGTTATTGTATTTTAATAGCCATTAAGTCACGAAACGGCGCACGTGAGTAAAGTAACAATCGCGACAAATCCGCCTCGACGACGGGGATTGCATAAAAGAACCGCGGTGTGTAATTATTAACCCCGGCCTCAGTGATGAATATTCATGACCATTGAATCGACTCGGGGCAAAGCCGTAATTGCACGGCGCGAGTGCGTACGCGCGGGACAATTCGTCTCCCAACCTATTCGCACATTTGACGAAATTATTCGCGCGGCGATTATCGCGCCGGGCGATCGTCGTGCTGGAAATCGATTCGCCGAATTCGCGTTCTTAAATTGTGTCACAGCGCGTGTAATTACGAGCGCATAAAGCCAAGCCAGCACGGTTGCAACGGTGATTTAAGCGGACATCGATGTTGGCAATTATTTATCCTAACAATTTGAGCGCGCGTTTCGCGTTGATCACATTTTTATTCAAATGAAGCAGAGGGCATTAAATTGCACTGCGCCGACGCGACGTCGCTTCGCGCCCTTCGCGGCACATATGTAACCCCTCCCCCCTCCCTCGCCCGCCCGCTTCCCTTGAGATTTTTTTCTACACGATGCACTACGAAATTACGTTCCAGTGCGTAATTAAATCCCGCGGCGCGTTACCATAGCGCCGAGCGCTTTCACGCACGCCAAGAAATTATTATCGCGAAATTAACGAGCGGGGCTCTCGAACACCCGTTCGGTCGGCGCTTACGTCTTTGCGATAGTCGGCGTAATAAACGCGCGGACTTAGGTGCGTGCCAGCGGGTATTTAAATTTCGATTTCGACGGAAATTCTACTTTATTTGCGTCTCTGGTTGGCGATCGTTGTTGGATCGCGGGTTAAAGGTCAAGAAGTAAATCGATGGGGGAACAATATATTTGCCGCTAGGACGAAATGGCTTGTCGAAGGAAATTTGTTATGTTCGAAGAAAGTGTTACGCTGTCGCGATAAGTCATTTGTGGTATCGAATTTCATTGAAAGTGAAATCCTTTGTTATAAAATGTTATTAAAACTCACTGAAAACTATGCAATCTGAATAGGTAAACATCTAATGAGGAAAAATAATAATAATTTAATACAATCAAAAAAGTGAATGTACCATTTGTTAATTAAATGATTTCGCGATTAATTTCTGTTAAACAATCAGTACATTTGATCAATGGGAAGTATATCCATTTAATCTTTATGTTTAATTAGCATTTCACTTATATGTAATTCGTTTTAATTAATATTTTATATAGATGCTATTATTTATAATTTTCGTTGACTAATAAACGTTGGATACTTTAAGCACATAGTAAGATTTGATTGATTAACCTAAATATTTAGTAGATCAAATATTAATCCTGTAAATTGATTGATTCAACCAAAATTCAATTAATGTAACAAAATTTTTTTCTCAGCGTGACAAAAGTATCCCAGAGTAAAAAAATATTATTTCGTTCAAACAATATCTTTAATTTAGTCAGTCTTACTTCACGAGACAAGTGTCTTAATTTAAAATATCTTTGTTCAATGTAATCGGTATTGTAATCGGTACTTTGTAATTTTAAAATTGTCGATTTTTCCGGCCATTGATTTATAATTTCTGTTATAATCGTCGAATTTTTTGCGATAATTCGATTTACAAAATTTTCGACGCAACCGATCGATTAATTTATCGATCAGTAGTAGTTATCGGTTTTTGCTGTGGCATGTGATAATCTTTGAAACAAAGTTTTCCTGTAAAACTCAAAGGTCTATAAACTAATTTAAAAAATATTTTAATGATCATTTCTTTTGATTTTTTTATGAGGTACCAACACTGTTGTAAGTTCTGAGATGTTATCTAAAACGTTACAAATGTCACACTTGATTTTTTAACTAAAGAAACTTTTACTTTAACTTACGAAATATTACGAAGAATCAAATCAAACAAACGTCGGAGTCAAAATTTCATGACATTTGAACAAACGGGTCAATTTGTTAAATCGGAACGGGACTTTCAACAACGAAATTCTTTCGTTTGTCATATTCTTTTCGTCGACTTTTTATTGATTTCACATGTTGTAATAACGTTTCTGAATGGACGTCTTCTTTGAATTCATATTTCAATGATTGGTGTGTGTAAAAACCGGTCATTAATGGCGGCTTTTTAAGCTAGATGTGTCAATTGATACTTGTCCAAAGCTGGTTTGTGACACGTACAAGTTTTCGATGACGTCTTAGACTCTGACAGGTTAACAAAGGCATGCTTCGCATTCGTAGAACATAAAGAGAATTAACTCTACAAATAGCTTGCGTGGGCGGCTCTCACCCACATGCATCTTCAAGCGTCATTCAGCGACGAGCTTTCTCAAACGAGTGAGACGTGTACTTTGCGTCCCGAAATTTAAAGACTCCTTATCACGCTGTAGCCTTCATAACTGTAAATCACGTGTGAAATCTTGCACCATTTTCAACCATTCTTTCAATTTTAACAGGTAAAAAAGTCACAAAAGTGTATACATGCGCGTAAAGTTTGCCACGTGACAAAATGCCACAAGTTTTGAACATGAAAAAATTTCGAGATGCGAATTTTGAAAACAAAAATATAGACGTTATTCGACGCAGAATTGCTTCATTCTTAGTAATAACAACTTTGGCTTGAAAATAAATAAAGTTGAATAAAAGTAATTTTTTACCTATTTATTTGCATATTTTCTGTTTTCCAAAAGGAATATCTTTTTGAAATAAACAGCATTTTTGTAAATAATAAAAAAAATATTATCTTCTTACGTTTATATCTTGAAATTTGTCAAGTTTATACCTCAAAGATTAAGGAAAAAAGCATAAATCATCGAAAATATTTAAATTGATATCGTGTTTGTAAATAATCGAATGATTGTTTTTCCGATAATAATTCTTCATCACAAACACATCATAAACTTTGATATTCGTTGTTTCAACGTTTTTGAATTTAAAATTGTCAATACTTTAAAATGCTTAACTGTTTCTTCAAAAAGCGGTCCGAGATTAAAGACAAACTGGGGTCAATTGAATCTGAGGAGACAAGGATTGCGCAGTTCAAATAACGCTCCCACGTTTTTGTAGTCGTTAACATTGTCGTTGTTAATTAATTCTACCAGCAACAATCTTATCAAGTTTTATTTTCATTTAATGCAAAAAGAATGATAAAATTCATAAAACTTAATTCATTTACAAGTTTTTATATCTTTATTATATCAATTTTCAATTGCTTCAACTTAATAAATCTACTTTATTGTTAGTTATATTTTTAATGAATGCTAGATAATCTCATTTCGTTTCATATTTCTAAAAACTATAAATTAACTGAAATTAATTTCGATATGGTTTTTTCGCAATAAAAATTTGTTTCAATATAACTTGTTCTGCATGCAAGATGTTTAATGTATTTGAATTAATTGTAAATTAATTAATATTAATTGAGAGTCCGATTTACTGTGACGTATAATCATATGCTCTGATCAATTGTTTTTCATCATGAATACATTCATTACTGTATGAAAAATGTCTTTCAACGTATTTATTAGTACGAATTAACGAATAAAATAAATACATTTGAAGTAAGATAATTGGACAAGAATGTAACTTAAAATGTATGTTTAGCGAAGACAAAATTAGTATGGATATTAATTCTGATGCCGTGCGATTTGATAGGAAGATTAATGCACGTGCACAATCGCAAGCTTGGATCTGTATCTGGTCGAGGCACCGGCAAGAAAACTGTTTGCGTATGTATTGTTGCATCGCTTTGGGCTGTTAGTGGTAGGCACGTTTTATATCATGCACTCTTGATGCATGAATATAAAATATATCATTCCGCTTTTACATTTTCATTTTCAACAAGACAGATATCGTCTGATAAACTTGAATTACTCTTAGACAAATTCTTTCAAGTAAATGTATAGTCTTACATCGACTCAAATAAATACTAAAATTAGTTGAAAATTAATTGCTGCATTAATTTTCTGATGTTTTTTTTAACAATATACTATATGTACATATTTTTTTCTTGTGAGCAATTCACTCATAGCGTGACGAACGAAAGTTCAAGAAGTTACTGTTTTTTATTTCTTTTTTCCAAAAAATAATCTTATGTAAACATATAAAAATCTTTGAACTTTGGATACGGCAATTTTCAGCATTAGTACTAAAATTGGTTGTTTTTCTCACTAGTGCAGAAGATTTCATTTTTCTGAGGTATCTAAACAATGATGAACCACTAGCTCAATAGTTTCCAGTATTCTATTAGATCGATAAATGTCACAAGAAAGATTTTAACCTGGTCTCATGATATATCATTCACCAATTATAGCTACTCTTCGCCAATTCGACCCAGCATTCGATTGAACCGCGAGTGCGATTCACGGCACGCGAGGCGCTAATGTCTCGTGGCGTTGCCTCGTACTGCGAAATCTTGGCCAATACTAATAACGAACCTCGCAACGATTAATTGGCCACCGTATCGCGCGCGCCGTTTAATAACTCAGGCCGGGATCGGCCGGGACCCCGCGAGCCGCTTCGTTGGCCACGGGACCACCTGTATCGTGCGAGTGCGGTGGCGGCGGCGGCGGCGGCGGCGGCGGCGGCGGCGGCGGCGGCCAAGGGCTCTATGAATTACTGTCCACGTCGTTGCGGAATCGCCGCGATATTACATGGCCATCGGCCGTGCATTCTGCGGCGGAACGAATAACGGCCGCGCTTTTTCGCCGAGCTCGCTCGCTCGGAATTTACCTGGCTTGATGATAATGACAAGCGAACATGGTCTTGGCATTTTTTACACCAAAAGTGATACATGCGCCGCGTTTTTTCTCTCGCCGCTCGCCGTGTATTTGGTTAATGGCATCTTGCGCCGCGCGCACCTTCACGAGGGGCCTTAAATAATTGCGCTTTTTCGATAAATGACTCGCATTTTTGCGCGCGTCAATTAATCAGCCCTTTTTTGCCGAGCGAGCTGACTGCGGTGTCGCGTTACCACGCTTGCGAAATCATGGAATCGAAAGCGATCGCCGCTGAGGTAGCGCAGAAAAATCGTCGGGAGTTTCGGCTGAAAAATGCCGGCGACTGTTTTCACCAAGGTTAGGCAGATTTTTGACTTGGAATTGAGATAAGGAAGTGCGTTGGCTTGCGAAGTCGGCTGTCTTGGCGGAATTCGTTGGTTGCGTCAATTAATTTTCTCCAGGACGGTGTATTTTCTTAAATATATATGAAATATACCTAGAAAACGTAACATATCACTGTGATATTTATGACGTCACAATAAAGTTACAAGAAGTACCGGTAAATCACACGCGCATCACAGGTGACTATCTATTTTCCTCTCAGCGAGACGGATACGTAATATCATAGATTAGACATGACAGCGATGAAACAGTGATGTCAGTTGCATATAATAAGTTGACTACATTAATGATGTTATTGTGATATCACATTTGTGAAATCATGATGACTTCGCTGGGACGTTACACCTGTGACATCATTGGAATGTGATACAACTGTGATGTCATAATTGTAATGTCACAGTTGTGATGTTGGACTGTGACACCATGCAAATACCACCGTGACTCAACCGTGATTTATTTTCTACTTCGTTGTGATGGCACAATGATGTCAAAGTGACTTATTATATTCTTTGGGCACAGTTGGATCAAATTTAAAATACACGAGTGTTTTAAAATAACATTCACGTTTGCTAAAATTTTAATATCGGTGACATTTAATCCGCGAAGAAATTCGTTTATCTCGTGCTGATTTGATT
>JABFOV010001056.1:0-28517 GCA_022817685.1 Aradophagus sp. ZL-2020
AATTTACATTATACATACAAAAAATGTAAATACTTGGCTCAAATAAATAAACTTGCTACAAAGTAGCACAATATCCTTCCACCATAATTTGTTGAGCATTAAAATTTAACAATTAAATTTATCAATAATTCAACTATAATATACTGAGTTAATAAATGAGTTAATTATTTCTTTCTTTCAAACAAATTCTGAAGTCACCAACGTTAATCATAAATTTTACGAAAGTTATTATAAAGTATGATTGTCAGCTTATCATAAATTAGTAAAATTAATCTTTTACTCTTAAAATTCTTTTCAAGGACACAAGAATAAAAAAAGACATTTCCTATAAATTCTTCGTTATAAATTCAGACGCTGTTTTTGCTTGAAATGTGTAAAAACATGAAACAAATTAAAAAAAAAAAAATATTAACTATAGATAATATCGATTTCAGAATTCTTAAATTTCATTTTAGTAATCTTCCATTGCAGCAATAATATTTGATAATGCAGTTTTTGCCTCGCTTTCCTCAAAAACACATAGCACGGCCATTGCTCTTTGCGAGTGCTCTTTCTGCAACCGTTTTGCTAGCTCGATTCCTGGTCCTGATATCACTGCATTATAAATCTAAAATTTAACATGTTGAAACATTATATTATGTTTATAGAAATGCCACTTTATTTTAATGTTAAGAGAGTGAATTATCAACCTTTTCATAATCAACGTTATGCACAGAGTCCAAGCCTTTGTTTATTTCTTCCAAAATACTGGAATCATGTTCAATATGAAACATAACTGGTGCTGAGCACAAATTAAATGTAGCAGTTGAATCTCGATTTAGAAATGGTGCCAAATCCAAACATGCCTATAGATAGAGAGCAAACTAAATTGAAAGGTAAGCGTTATTTTACATTTGATGTCTTAATAAACTTTATCAAACAATTCTAAAATGCGATAATGTATTAAAAATTTTGTAATTTCTACAACATAAGATTTTTAGTTATGTTTTAAGAGTTTTGCGAAAATTCTACTGACTTGCCAAGCCAAAGCCAAGTGTTTGCCAAAATCGTGGCCTAGTTGTTGAACGTGTTCATCGTGTCCAGCCAGTTTCAATGCACCCTGGCATGACTTTCCAAGTAAAGATCCAGCGCTTTGAACATTGCGCAAGGTCCATTCGTTCACGGCATAATTCGTTCGGTCTTCAGGTGGAATAGAAGGTAATGGATTGTCTTGACTATCACTTCTTCCAATAAATTCTGAGTCGGCTAAGTCTCGCAGAGCACATGAAATTAATTCTACTAACTGTGAAAAGAATATTTAGTTATTAAGTGTGGAAACAAGTATTCCTCACCGTAACACATTTTTAATCAATCTGAATCAACTTTGGTTGATTTAAATCGGTTTCCATTCACTTACTTCTTGATTTCTTAGTTCCGCTAATTCTGAACAACTATTGCTAAGAAGATAATCTCCACTGAGAAGTGCAATTTTGTTTCCAAATGACATATTCTCCAGTTCTTCCAATTCAGGATAAATTCCTGGTTGAATATTCACCAAGCTTTTGTGAATCAAATGACCTGTGCGGATCATTTCTGTTACCTCAGCTAAGGCACGTTGACTGGAATAGATATTGTGATTAATGATAAATCTTAAAATTAATATTAACAATATTTTAAATGCAGTATATGATTCATTTTTAACACTTATATACATAATAAGTGTATACGAATCCCTTATTATTAGTATTATATTATATATTATACTTGCGTAAAGGTACCTGTGTAAAACACCTGCGGCTTTATCTTCTTCAATATCGTTCACATTTAAATGGCCCGCAGCTTTCGAAATAAGTAACACAATAAGTCCCCAAGCTTGCATGTTGTTTCGGCCATTGTAAATTAAACTTCTACAATAAAAAGGTGATAATTCGTTGAGGAGAAACTTTTTGTATAATAATGAGTATTACTTAAAATTGGTATAATATAGAAGCAAATGCTAAATTTAGAGAAAAAAAAAAAAAAAAATAGAAAACAAGAAAATGAAAAAGGGAGAAAGTATTAAAATACTGTGTACAAAAATCTTGGAAAAGGTTTTGTAGAATCATTTAAATTAGAACACAATGATTGAATGTATCCATTCACACCAGAACGCCGTGTAACTTTCTACAAATTAAAATTCAATCGCACGTTAACCGATTTGACGCAAACTTTTTTTCTTTTCATTTCGCAAATATTTGCGCAATTTCTCAGTTGCAGCTGTAATTTTATTGAATATGATTTCATTCGCTGCATTGACATTTCACAGATCTTGTAAGCAGAATTTATTTTGATTATATTTTTAATACATGATAATAACTCATGCAAAATCAACTGAACAATGAATTCAAATAATTGATATTAGTAATAATATGTTATTTTGACGTAATTATTCATTCAAAATAAAAAAAAGTCCTTGTAAAATAAAGTGTGTTCTAAGTCTTAGTTCTTATAAAATCAAATTACTAACGGTTCTCAATTTCTTTTTTATTTTTCAATTCCTAAAAATCAAACAATCATATTTGCAAATGAAAACTCAAGTTTCCTCGCAACAAATTATACATGAAAATACCATTCCGGCTTTCTACTTTTTTGCCTTTCTAGACTATCAAAACAAATATCTCATTTTGAAACATTATTGATATCCAAAAAAGGAAAATTGATACAAGTAACAAAATTGACACAAACCACAATACACATGTTTTCATAATATACTTTTTATCTCTATGGTCTCAAACTAAAATCCACCTTCAAAACACCTAATTAATACTAATAAAATGAGCAGCGCAGAGACGAGAAAGTGAAAAGCGAGCAAATGTCAAAAATGTCTCGAAGCAAGACACTTGTTTTCGTTATTAAACTTTTTATCTTTACATATACTCAAACTAAAATCCACCTCCAAAACGTTGAATTGATATAAATAAATGCATTTCAAACGAACAGCCCAGAGGTGAAAAAGTGAAAAGCGAGTGCGAGATGAAATAACTGGGCCAACGCACTTGGCGGTCTTGAGCAGGGGATGGTTCGAGCCAACGAGTTTCCTGAGGTGGAGCGCGACATTGGCGATCTCGTCGCTGAGGAGCCAGCGCAGGCTGAGGAAGGAGGTCGGGTAGCCGACGATCTTCTCGGCCTCGGAGACGGCGCGGTTCCAGTCGGGCTTCTGGCTGACGGCCGCGGTGCTCGCGCGCACCAGCTGGCCCCGTCTCAGACACAGCGAGGCCGTGCCGCGCAGCATCGCGAACAACGGACCGGTCGACATCGGCGAGACGGACGGGCGCGCACTCCGGGGCACCGAAACACTCGCGCGGCACAGACTCGACGGCGATTGCAGCCGCCCAAGTTGTTTGGCGCGCGCGCGCTCGTGACGTGTTCGCCACTTTCTCTTTTGTCCCGATTTTCCTCGCCACCGTCCATCGCGCGAAACCTAACCTCCGTGAACCGACCTTCTTCCCAAAAATTGATCCTAATAGTTGATCGACATTATTTAAGAACAATTATAATTGTTTTTCCAATTTTAATTGTAATTGATGAGACGAAAATTTATTATTGATTTTATTAGTTTTTAATAAGGTTGTGTTTTTGTTTTCGGTAACCTTTGATCGGTTTTCGTTTACTGGCGTTGTGGGAATTGTTTGTTGATTTCTTCTTTTTTCCAAACAAAGCTTTTTACGCTCATTGTTACGCAATGCGTAATTCATGTGCTCCATGGAGGAACTACATTTCGGAGCAAGTCGCTGTTGTTTATTTTGAATGTAACCTCAAAAAATAAAGGGAAGGATAAATGAAATGAAATGATACAATTATTGGTTGTGGTTAAAGATTTTTAGTTTGTTTTTTTAAGATTACGGAGGAAATTGTTGTTTGGAATTTGAGTATTTTGGTATTTTTATTGGAGTACTTTTAAAAATTGACAGGGGTTTGTGTTGTCATACGTTTACACTTCCGAGATGATTTAAGGAATCAATTAAATAACAAATTATAACATTTCTTGATTAATTGTACATTTTTATCACTTTTATTTACGCTTTTCTATGCTTTGAAAAAACAATGGAAATAAAAAAATTCCTTTGTTTACTTTTAGGTTGTACTTCAGTAAATTATGTTTGTTAAAGTTATAATGAACAAAAATCAAGCCATATACAAATACCTAAAATAATTTGCCATTCATTTTTGGATTATGGATAACTTTATTTCGAATTTAAACATGCGTTCGTTGAATTTCGCGGTATTTTTTTAAATTAAGTGACGCCAGATGGTATAAGCCAATCAGAAGAAACGATTCGTTACCGGCGTTTCAAACCACTTTTCATGTTTTCTACTGCGCGATACGGTCTGTTCATCCGAATTTTTCGTCCTGCCTGTTACAACGAATTGTTTCTTGCTAAGGTAAGTTTGTGTGACTTTGTGATAAAAAATGAAGTACGTTTTATTTGACAATATAATTACAAATTTTTCTTTTATTGACGGTTTTCTCTTTTTTATTATTGCTTACATTCTATTTTTTCTTCAGAAAGGATTCACTTTCACAAAGGTAAAATCCAACAATTTATTGACCACTTCTTCAGCTCTTTGTTGGAAACTGTTCAGCAAAATCGACGACATGCCGCCAAAAAGAAAGGGAACAACTAAGGTTAGTCATTATTAGAATTTAAAGCTTATAATACTTGACAAAATTAAAGATTTAATAAATAGAATTAAATATCTGTATTGATTTATTTACATCAGTTTTATCATGGACAATGAATGTAGTTTATGTCTTCGTGAATTTACTTCTTGCTTTATTTATTTTAATTTTACATTAAAGATAAGACGCAAGTTTATCATTTGTAGAAAAAAGAATAATGAAGGACTTTTCGCTTATTAATATAATAATAATAATAATAATAATAATTATAATAATAATAATAATAATACAACTTTTTGATAGTGTTCCTAAATTAAAATATGCATATTTGATACAACATTATTTTATATTTTCATGCATTAATTGTACTTAATCATTAAATTAGAAAAGAAATGAAAAAAAAAAAAAAACGAAAATTATGTAATTCCTACCTTTGAGTCTAAAATATACTGTGAGGGTGTTGATTAATTACTGGTAATCCTGTTATTATTTAGTTTGAATACATACATATAAAAAGTTCAAAACGTTACTTTATAGACATCTTCTGCGAAGAAAGAAGCTACTGATGCGAAATCCAAGAAAATTAAAGAGCAACCTGTAGAGGACATACAAAGTGATGAAAACGGCAGTGAGGAAAATGGCGAAGCAACAGTTAAGCCAGTTGAAACAGAAAAGAAAAAAGCTCGCGGAAAGACTCAAAAAGAAAAGTCCCCGGAAGTAATGGACAGCAATGAAGATTCTAATGAAAATGATGAAAAAGTGACAAAGAAACCGAAAGACAAGAAAGAAAAAAAGTCTCGTAAAGAATCAGTAAAAGAGAAAACCAATATAGCTAAAAAATCCAACGAACGTGGAGAATCTAGCGAGGTTTCAAATTCAGAGAGTGACAAATCTGTTGGAAAGAGAAATGCTAAAAAGAAACATGTGACTGATGACGAAGACAGTAGTGATGAACCAGAGAAAAAGAAAGTTAAAAGTGATATGAAACAACCCTTAAATAAAACTGATAGTGAATTGGATGACATACAGTTTGGATGCGATAAAGTTAATGAAGATGGGGAAAAGTATAATTTGAAAATTGCATGCTGGAATGTCTCGGGCATTAGAGCTCTCATAAAGGTAGTATAATGATATACTTATCATGAGAATATTTTTATACAAAAAAATTAAAATTGATTATGTATATCTAGGTTTTAATATCATTCTTATAAACATATTAATTTAAATTTTGAATTTTCAAGAAAAATGGCATGGATTACTTTAATAAAGAAGATGCGGACATTGTGGCTCTTCAAGAAATAAAATGTGACAAAAACAAGTTACCAAATGAAGTGAAACTACCTGGTTATGAGCGTTATTTTCTTGATAGTATGTTCTGTAAAATTTGATATATATGTATAGAGTTAAAGACTTTCCTTTGATTAAATAATAATTTTATGATATATCTTTTATAGGTACTAAATCCGGATACTGTGGTGTAGCTTTGTATACGAAGATAAAACCCATTGATGTAAAGTATGGAATTAAAAATTCTGAATGCAATGACGAAGGTAGAATAATCACAGCAGAATTTGACAAATATTATGTTGTCAATGTTTGTAAGTATATCCATCATTTGCATTTGTTTATTTTATATACATCTTTAAAATTGGCCATTGAAATAAAAGTAACGATTTTATGAACTTTTAAATTAAAGATGTTCCCAATGCTGGCCAGAAATTGAAGACCATGCCTAAACGATTGGAATGGAATAAGGATTTCAAAAATTTCATAAAAGAATTGGATGCAAAGAAACCAGTAATAATTTGTGGAGATATGAATGTTGCTCATCAAGAGATAGGTATCTGTTATAACTGCTTCCAATTTTATCAACAATTTGAGAAGATAGGGGCAATCAATAACATACGTTTACATTTTTTTAGATCTGAAAAATCCAAAAACAAACACAAAAAATGCTGGCTTCACCAAAGAAGAACGTGATGGAATGACTGATTTCTTGGAACAAGGCTTTGTTGATACATTCAGAAAACTATATCCAGATAAAGCTGGTGCTTATACTTTTTGGTCATATTTTCAAAACTCAAGAGCAAAAAATATTGGATGGTATGTAGATTAAAAAAAAAAGAAAAAAAAAAGATTAAAAAAGTTTAATTTTTAATGTAATGACTAAAACTTTGTTTTGCAGGAGACTGGATTATTTTATAGTGTCTGAACGTATTGCTAAAAAGGTTTGTGATAACGTAATCAGAGACAAAGTGTACGGCAGCGATCACTGCCCCATTGTTCTTTTCATAAATCTGTAAACTTCGTAAATTAATTTATTTAATAAGATTCAGACTGAATATTTATTTTTAATTTCATATTTTTAATAAAAATACTTCTAGGTCATGATAATATCTTCATCTTCATTCTTTATTATAATAGTTTATACACATAACATGTATTCTTTTAATAATGACTAAAAAGGTAATCAAACTAAGCTATGCTCTCTTTTAACATAGTAGTACTTATAGGTATCCAAATTTAAATATAAATAAATTGATGTCTATAATTTATTGAATTTTAACTTATAAATCAGTATATCCAATACAATAAAATAATATATCAGTAAAATACAACAGATATCGGCTATTATACACAAAAATGCAAAACAAGAATCTTTTGATAATTAATCTTCCCCAGCTGGAATTGCATCTTCTAGTCGCTTGATGAACTTGACTCTCAACTCTGTGACACTATCGTTTTTCAACTGATCTTGCACAAACCAAGCAGCGATTTCCATTTGCACCATCTCACAAGCACCTCTTAAAATGCCAGGCAAAATATTACAATATTTTAAATTCAAACATTGATCTGGTAGCTCAACAAACTCAGTCAAAGGATTTGATTCAAAACAAAGTGAAAATTCATCTCCAGCTGCACTCCAGTTAACAATTGTAGGACTGACTCCCAAAAATATTTTGAAGCCACTTTGAATTTTTTCAGCCGTGTCACGAAAGTCGTAACACCTACCTGAACCAGTCCGGGCTAAAAAGTCCTCAATTAAGCGGATTCCCATATTATAACCCATTCTCTCCAACTGTTTATTGACATCGTCAACATTTTCATAATCTTTTAATAACTGGTTTACTAGGGATCCATAAGTTAATGTGAATAATTCTGAGTTCTGTAAATCAAAATTATTCTGACATTATTAATTTTTATACATAATGTAAAGCAGTAATAATAATATTAATATAATAATTTGATTGTGATATGCATAAAATATGGGTGATGTGAAACGTACCACTTTTTTAGCATCTAAACGTGACGTTGTTCTTGACATGTTTTTGTTTGCAAGTATTAAAATCTATATGTATTTTTTCGCGTTGAGACGCGACTGTTTCTTATATAGTGGAATCTCAAAGAAACAAATGTATTTTATTGATTTAAAAATTATAAAGCAAACGTCTTATTATAAGAAGTAAAAAAAATTGTAATTTAAACCACTTTGAAAGAAAAACATTGAGGAAACTTATATTCTTCTGTCAATAATTTTCTAACCTAACATTTCAATGTATTTTCTTTTGAAGAGTGACGAGGGTGACGAGTTTTAACGTGACAACTTGCATCAAAATACAGTTTTCAAACATACTTTCGAGTTGCGGTACTATATGTATTTTGTAGTTCGAGATCAATGGTGCAGTGCGGTTAGTTACTTTTTCAGGCGGGAAGTATTAAATTAATTTGTATAGAAGACATTCAATTGGTCAATTAAACAAAAAAGGTAAAGTAAAGCAAATAAAAAATTATATTAATACAATTTAAACATCATAATATTAATATGTTTATTTATCATTTTAAGGATAGTTGTTTTATAATATTTACATAATATTTTGTAAATAAAGTTCGATGATACCATACGATGTGTAATGACGATAGTATTGTCAATCCAAGGCTTGCAAATGACATTTGAAGACAAATAAGAGGCTACTTTCATTTTAACAGCTGACAAAATTACACATTTTTGAAACGAAAAATTTGGAGCAGAAGACGTCTTGTAATTAATACATCATCAGTCATTCTTATTAATCTTAATTGTAAGTAAAATTATTGATCCAAGTATAAAATTATTATACACATCATTTTACCGAAAATGAAACTTTTAATCCGTACATTGTGATTTTAAATTCTTGTCTTAAACTTTTATCCAAATATATATATAATATATTATAGATGAATGTCAAACTACAATGATTCAGTCCATTCACTCAAGACCTAAGAACTCGAATAATGAAATTGGTTGAAAAAATTGGCTACATCACCATTATCTACTGTGGCTGCAGACTCTTCTTCAAAGTCATCTACGAGCCTTACAAGACCTTCTTCTCCACCACACCAACACTGGACATTTATTCTCTAGGCAAATGGGCAGTAGTAACATGCTCCTCCAGTGGCATAGGTTACGCATACGGCGAACTTCTTGCCAAGGTCGGCATCAATGTCGTCTTCATCAGCCCCGAAGTTACTGACAATCTCTGCAACATCGCCAAAAATCTTGAAGTCATTTACCAAATTAGAACCAAGATCATCTCACTAGACTTTTCTCAAGGTCTCGAAGCTTTTGAAACCATTGAAAAAGAAATCTATAATCTAGACATTGGTGTTTTGGTAAACGCTCTGAGCATCAGCTATCCTCATCCAGAGTACTTCTTGAGCCTTCCTTACAAGGAAAAAATTTATATGAACATCATACAAAATAATGTCATCGTTATCACTAACATGTGCAGGATAGTTTTACCAAAGATGGTGGTCAAAGGTAAAGGCGTCGTCGTGAACGTTGCTTCTATGAACGCCGTTCTCCCAAGTCCATTATTAACAGTGTTTGCAGCCAGTAAAGCTTATGTTCTGAAGTTTACTAAGGATTTGGATATTGAATATGGAAGATATGGAATAGTCTTTCAGTGTCTACTACCTGGTAGCATCGCTAATCAAAGAAACCCATGCATGAAGAGTGGTTTATTGGTTCCCATACCAGATACGTATGTGAAAAGTGCATTCAAAATTATTGGCAAAAAAAAGGTCACAACAGGGTATCTGTTGCACGAAATTATTGTTGGTATCATTACGTTGTTGTACAAAGTTTCGTCAACATTAATAGTCCGGGGATTGACTAAGGTCATGGAGAACAACAGGAATTGCGCATTGAGAAGATACGTCAGTTGAAGTTGAAGTTAGGGAAATTTAAAGATTATTGGTCGACTTTTATTTTTATAACTTATTGTATGAAGGTAAAATTAAATCAATGATTAAAAGCATTCAAAAAGATGGGTTTGGATTTTTTTTAGAGAACTGATTTTAAATTGATTAAATATATACATTTTTAGACCATTAATTTTAAACTTAAAAATTATAAATAAATGAAACAATATACAAGAATAACGGAGTGGTGAACGTTTTACGCAGAAGATGTAAATGACAAAAGGATAAATGACATTTTATTGAGTTACAGTACACAAAAATGGATCTAATTTTTAAATCCCGATTCTTTTTGCATTTAAAATGGTTGGAATTTCTGAAATACGTAGGAGGTTCATAATGATGATAATATGTACGAATCAATTATGTAAATGGCGATTTTCCTAGACCTTCTGACACTTGAACCTATATTCGGCTGTAAAAACTTGGATTTCAGAGTACATGAGGCCAAGAATGTATAAGTTGCGGTTTCGATTTCAAAATTTGCGTCATCATTCAGTTATCGCTCCAGTAAATTAAATATGTATCTTATTTAATTCACTATTTATACTTATTTTACTATAATTGGTTTTGATGCACACAAATTTGGTTTATTATTAACAAACTTATTAACAGAAAACCACATATACATTTCATTATGCATTCGAATACATTTTGATTATCTTTACATTTCTGTATATCTAATCACATTTTTATTGTTTTAAAACACAATACCCCTTTTTTTTATATCATACAAAAATTATAGTAACCAGACATTGACAATGTATTTTAATTTGATACTAAGCAACTGGCTCTTTATTAAGAAAAATTAAAAGGCCGATAAAATAGAAATCTTAACGCAAGATTGAGCGCAGTGAAACGTGAGCTTGAAACGATACGTTGATAAGTCAGGAACGATTCAAAAAAGAAACGAAAATAGAGAAGCAAACAATTTTACTAACAATTTATCAAAAAATTGTTACGAAGTCATCACTGTACACACGATTACAATTGGAACAAGAAACGACTTTTATCAATCACCAGTAATTTTTAACATTATCACTTAGATATTTGATACCACGCCATATCCGGGAACTACGTTACGTTGTTGACCATTCTTTTAGCACTGTGGTTAATTCGAAAGAGGATGTGGTTGGTTTTCACGACACGTTTAAACACAGTTGTTCGCAGCACCTTGCAATTTATTAACTGCGTAAAGATCACTCCTATAATTAAGTAACATCTCATCCCAAAGTTATGTGTCGGTTTTAAATTGCTTCTAAAAAAGCGTCGCCTTTATCACGCATTAACAAATAAAAATATTATAAATTATAACATACATTAACGCCAACATATAAAGAAAATATAATGAAAACATATTTTTGAATCATATATGTATTGTATTTTATCATTAATTTGAAAAATTTAAATAATTATTTAAATTGTATAATTTAAATTCCGCTATAATGTAAACTGTTACTACTTTAGATTAGCACGTAAATCAAAGTAATCAGCCGAGAGGAAGAATAATTAGTTTTATTTCCTATGGATAAAGGTTTTAATCGACTTTTACTGTCCAATACAAATCGCATTAATGACTCATTTCTGACGTCACCCATGTAAAACTACGTCATTTTTCGGACGATTATTGGCGCGCGCATGCACGCGCCAAGACGCTTTAGTATCCTCCGTTTCCAAAGTATACATTTCCATTGTTCTCGAGATATTATCCGTCATACAATCTCCCTGCAATTAAATTTACGTTCCATCTGATTCCAGCTATTTTTATCTTTTGGAATAATATCTCCGAAATGGAATTTATATGAATCAGACTTCTGATAAATGAACCTGAAATCTTTTATGTTTATAATTGAAAACCTATTGAATTGAATTACCGATTCAATTATACAAATATGAATTTTGGAATCGATACATTTAAAAATCCAATTGTTTTAACCAAGTTTCTTTGTTTTAAATTTTTGTTTTTTAAACATTAAAGTAAAGTCAACTTATTTGTCAGGCATAGAGAATCTCATTTAAATTAGTTTTAATTTTGTTCCTTGATAAGATGCTCAGTTTCAGTTACTATAATTTTTCTGCTATGATGCAAAGGATCTTATAATATATTGTTTTCAAAATGAAGTATTAACGATGGATGAAATTTCAAGTGTTTTTTAATTAGTTTATTAATAAATTAGATACACAGTTTGTTTTCGATTTATTATTTTTATTATTATTATTATTAATAATAATATTATTATATATTAATATATTATTTAAAGCAATCCGTGCATTATTTTGCCTTTCTCACGGACATGGCAGGTGCACATGTGTGAGCTCGCGCACGTTCGTTTGTATCAACTGACGTCATCGCATTACGTCAGCGACGACCCACCTTTTTAATTTCAAGAGTGCTGTATATTGTCGCAGCAACGAGAAAGTAAGCGGCCGATGAATGAATTCGATCATATCCAAAAGCCGTTACTATCGATTGTCTTACATAATGAATATAGATTATTTTTAACGACTTCTGCGACGCCAGCAACAATTTGCTTCGATTTTTCCTCCGCATTGACGGAAAGCTGGTAATTGTGAGAAAATCAGCTCGCCACGTCTAGTCGAACGATAATTATACGTAGAGCAAACAACAAATAATACTGGAAACCACCAATCTTCTTTTGTCGGCAAAATTTTGCGTAAAATTATTCATTAAATATGAGTCTTGGTTTCATTAGAAATATTTTTGCTGAAGAAAATTACACTAAAAAGTATTGCCTTATAATTTTATCTTATTTTTTTTTATTTATATACACAAATTTTAACAAGCTTTATCAAAATGAGAATATTGTGAATAAGATTGCACAGAGATATATTATTGATCGAGAATAGCATAATTTGATGATACATTGGAACATTTTTATTCACCTTTTATTTTCAGAGATGGTAAATAAATCGATTTGATAAAATCCTTTATTAAGTTTAATGAAACAATGTATGAAATACAATTAAACTTTACATGCAATTAACAAAATAATTACGTTTATCAATTGTACTTTAATGAATGTAAAACATCTGTTAACTTCACATCTTTTTATATTGTTAAAAATATTCTTTTATTTCAGAGGTCATTTCAGCATGAAAGTATTCTTCATTTCTTTATCAAAAAGAAAATGCATTAATTTGATCGAAAATCAATAATTTCCTGTTCCATTTTCATTCCAATTAAAAAAAAACTTAAATTAAAATTGAATTTTAATTTATTTTCAATCGTACCCAAATAAATGAAGTATCGAAACAAATAGAACATATCGGCACATATTAAACTGACACAAACGAATTAAAACGAAAATTCTTATCGCGTTTAATTTTTCTTTTCAGCGTGTTTCAATACGTATTATACTTTTCACTGCTGCAATTTTGATAATAAATTATTTATTCAACTCCTCAACAATTCACTATCAAAGGAAAATAAGAAGAAAACATATAAACAAAAACATGAAACACTTTTACGTAAACTCTTCTACCCCCTCTCCCGAAAATCATCGAAAGACGCCCTCTCCCGAAAAAGTCCCCTAATCGGGACCTTCCGCAAAAGCCCGGCGCAACAAACAAACAACACTCGGAAGGGCCGAGGAGGCGATGCGCATACGGGGGGGAGGGGGACTCGGCGGGATTGGAAACGTGGTCGGGCGGCGGGGAGGGGGCTCGGCGCGCGGGGGAGGGGTGCGTGGGGAGGCGCGCGCGATAGGCCGAGCGTGCTGGCGCGGCGGCCATCTTGGTAGTGACGCGCTGCTCGGAGGTCGTGGGCTCCGCCAGTGACGAAGCCACTGGAGTTTTGACGTGGCTGCTACGTACCCGCTCGATTGGCCACTCCGCTCGCGGCAAAGTTGGTGACGAGAAATACGTAACTGGTGAGTATCCAGCTGGAGAACGGCCGCGACGCGAACGGCGCCCGGGCCGCGCGCCGACGGGAACGCTCCGACGAAAATATGGCGTCGCACAGGCCGCGACAAGTGAGCGCGCCTCGCGGCCCCCCCGCGCGCCCGTGCGCCAACCTCGGCGCCGAGCCGTTGTCGTCGACGCGACGCCACCCGGGCCCCTCGCGACCTGCCGTTATTTTTAGCCGGATTTGCGCTTATGTAAACGACGCAGTTGACGGCTCGTTTTGACCTGCGAAAATCGACCTTCGACTTTTCCAACTTGCGCCTGTTCCCTCTCAAGGGGGCCCCTGATTTTGTTGTTGTTATTGTTGTTGTTGTTGTTTGTTGTCAATGTCACACGTGTTGCGGTTAGGACATTTTGGAGCATTTTCGCAGAGACTAGTCGAAGTTTCGTGTGGAAAAGATGATAATGGGAATAAGGAAGTAGATGAGAGAGATTGGTTTCAGTGTGGGGGACGTTTTGCAGATGTTTGCAGTGAAGCAAGTTGAGATTGAGGAAACACTTTGTTTGGACTATCGAGAAAATGTTTCTGGTTGTGCTCCGGGCCGGGGAGGAGAAGGAGGTTTGCATTTGTAGATTAGGAGAAATTGTTGAACTGACGTTTTTTATTAGTTTTGTATCGCGAGATTGGAAAGGACATTTTAATAACAGGTTCTGTCGGATTGTGTCGAGTACTTTCATGAAGTTTGTGGAATTTCGAGGTGACCATTTTTCATTTGATTGATTGAAACGTACCCGATTTGTATCTGAAAATTTAGAATGTTGTTGAATTTTTATTGGAAGAAATGGTAATGGCAAAGGGATGGAATCGTCAATAAACATGGCACGAATTGATGATTTTTACAGAAAGATTATTTATAGTTTGATGATGAAGGTTACATTGTAAATTGTTGACGTTAGTTGGTTCTAAATATTATTACTGAATAAAATTATCGATTCTTTTGAAATAATGCAATTTTACATGAAACGTTGTAATAAATAACGTAAAATTTTACTATTATATTCTGGATATTTTATATAAATTTTATATTTAAAAAGAACTTTTGCAAACTTATAACAATATTTGTATATTACTATGTTTATTAATTATTGTATTTGTTTGTGTGAATTTTTCTCATTTCAATTTAAATTTTTTTTATTATAAATTTATTGATTTATGTACTTGTTTATTTATTGATTGATGAATGCAAACTTGGTGCCATAATATACCATTACAGTTGTTTTTAAAAAAACATCTTTGCTGAAAAATAAATATGATCTGCTTTTACCTCTCAAAATAAAATGCTTTAAACTGATTTTAAAAATATGTTTCTGTCTGCGGCATTGAGCAGCTGAAATGCAATAAGGTGCTTATTTTTAAAATGACTGTCATGCTTAAAAATGTATTAATTAGTAAAATAATTATTGTGACATAATACTTATCCTGATTGAATGCACATTATTTTTTAAATATAATATCTTAATTTATTAACATTGAATATAAGTAATAAATAGAATAAAATATTCAACAGATTGTAATTGCAAATTAAAAATTGTGTAATATTTAAGCCAATTAACATTATCTTTGTAATTAAAATTAAAAAAAGTAGTATAGTAATTAACTTTCAATTTTTACCGCAAAGTAATTCAATAAATAAAACCTAAAAAATGTTTTTTTTTTCTATTTATAGGAAATGTGTAAGCTGTTAATTATTCATTCTAATAATAAAACCTAAAATTGATTTTAACTTTTTCTCAAAACGACCGTTTTTATGAAATTTCAATTTGCTCAGCAAATTGATAGCAAACATTAAATTCAGACTTTACAAGTCTGAATTAACTTTTCAAGATTTTGAATTAAAATTTATATTTCACTTTTATTGTAGAATATTCACACAAATTACCAATAGTACGCAGAATCATTTTCATATTAAATACAATATCAATGACATTTATGGATTTTTTTATTCTTGTAACATTCACAATGTATAAGATCATTAAAAATAATTTCAATCATTCTTCATTATTTATGTAATTATTTTTTGTATATTCGAGTGTATAAAATGATTTAATATGGCATAAAAAAATGATTTTGCAAATACTACTGGTAAATCATAAAGACAAGATGGATATGTTGAAGCAGATTAAATGTATTTTAGGGCACCAGGTCCCCAGGCTATGGAAAGTATGGTGGAGGAAAATGGATCGGCTGTAGACCCACTGTCAACCGATTCGCCAAGTGGTGACGCGGCACCCACAATAGTTACTTCGGTACAGTCTCTCAATAGAAATCAACAGCAAACACATCATCTGGTTGCCTCCACCAGCATTGTACAACTGACGCTTCCTTCGTCGGCAACGACACAGGTATACGGGACTACCGACCTGTGTATCGTTGCTACGTCAATGATTAATCCATTCGTTGCAAGCATGTCACACTACATTTCCTCTATCTCTGTCTTTATGTCATACCTTTGCAATTGAGATGCTGAAAATTCTTACACCAATTGCAAAAAAAGAAAAATACTTAGTCATTCATGTTTGCAAGTTTAACTGCAGAGTCATTGCTTCTCAGTGAAATAATTGTTTTGTAATAATTGTGTAAGTTTCTATTCAAGTATTCAAATGGCAAAGTTGTTTTAAGTTTTGTAAAATGCAACAATGTGTGGATCAAGTACATTTTTAATTTAATATATTCCTATATATTTTATAGTATTTTGCTTAATTAAATCAGTAATTAAAGTGGCTGTTTATTCTTCGTTTTCTGTTTGATTAACTTTCGTATTGCGTATAACTTTGAATAAAGATATTAAGTAATTATTTTGTAGGCAATACTAATTTTGCCAGCAAGAATTTTCAGTGTGAATTTCATCTCTGTTAAGTTTGTATAATGCTGGTTTGGAATTCATTCTTTCATATACATGACACTTTTTGTAAAAGATATATGTATGTTTTAAACTTACTTTAATTTGCGTGTAGGTGCAGTTATAAATATGGGAGAAACTATATAATTTCCAATGTAAGAAAAGTTTTTTCTTTTATGTGGAAAAATTCTCCAAGTATTTAGTTTTCATTGCAATTTACATGCATGGAAAATATATAGATCCCCAAGCACACAAAATATTTAATTTGCAACCTTGAATAAACACTTGTCATATTGTACACAGTTATGTCAGTCGTAAGCAAACAGTTTCGCACTATCAAAAAATTATTAAATTAATCCTTAATTCTTTCTGTAGGTACAGTCAGTAATACAACCTAATCAACAGTCTGTTATACAGACTGCGACAAATATTCAACCTGTTGCTATCTCCAAAGGAAATGTTATACTCGTTAGTAAACCTAATTCTGTTATACAAACAACTCAGGGTAGTTTACAAACTTTACAGGTAATTATAATAAAAGATTTGAAGTCACATATTTTACTACAAATAATTTTTATAATCGAAAATTTAAATCTAATCCAATTAAGGTTTTGTGCTTTAGTTTTTGTTTTACTTCGTAAATCACACATACTTTTTTTTTAATAAAGTAAATAAAAAATTCTTATTGTGATAAATCACTAAATTTGGAAAGCAATTTATATTTTCAAAATCATAATTTATTTTTTTTTTTTGCGTTTAAAATAAAATGATAAAAAAAAAAATATGTATTTTAGGTTGTAGAAACAGGAAGTGATGATAGTTTTTCGGATGAAGAGTCGCCGAAAAAAAGGCGTGACATTCTTACTAGACGGCCATCCTATAGAAAAATTTTAAATGATTTAGGTGGTGGTGAAATAGCAGGTGATTATTTAACAATGAATTATTCTCACTTACGTCCATTCAGTCTAATTACATTTTTTTGTTTTTTTTTTTTCGTTAGAGCTTGATTTTAGATTTAGAATAAATGACGACTACTTTTTAATTTCATTCAATTACTTATTTATTCAAATTAATTTTGAGCCACGAAAATGACTGTGTTTGTATTTATTTCTTTCATTTTTCCAGTCATTTAATTTTGCATTAATTTTTTTCATCTACACTTTTGATATTTTCTGCACCTTAAAAGACGAACGTCAGACATAATATTAGTAACAACTAAATTAAATATAATATTTAAAACGTAACTTGTGTTAAAAAATTAAATTAAAGAACACATATTGGGCTTTGCAATAATGTACAATAATAATAAACTAACAAATTTGTATTATAAATTTATCAACATTTAGGCCATGATTAAGTTTTTGAATAATAAAATTGAATTTTGAATTCCACTTTTAATAATGTTTTTTGAAACACTCTGATGTGTACAAATTTTGTCTAATAATCCCGGTGTTATTCATTTAATAAACTATTCTTAATGTATTTAACATCATAATCATAAATTGAAAATAAATGCTTTTAAAATTATCTCTTGTTAAAGAATTTTAATATCACTGTATTCTATGATAAACATTTTTGTACATTAATTTTTTGATATTACTTAAATATAATCCATTTATATTAAAACAAGATAAAGAACAAACGGCAAAGAGAAAATAACAAGTGTAATAATAAAAAAGAGAATATTAACAATAATAAAAAAAGTAATAATAATAATTTGATTATAATTATTTTGTATGCACAGTATATTTGTTAGTTTTATTGTGTTTTAACCCTGATCAATTTTCGTTTCAATAAATGTGTATTAAAATGTGATGAATTTTTGAATTTCTTAATTTTTAAAAATTTAAAAGCTTATACAACAATGCAATATTAGTGCATGTCAGTTCATACAACTAATGGCATAGAATAAATGACAAAACATTGCTTACCTCTGATATTCTTAAATTTTATGGAAAATTTGCTGTAAACATTTCTGATGAATTTATTTTGCACTGCCCGATGTGTTTGATGTTTCTTCTTGCACAGTTAGTATCAATAAATGTGATATATTATGTCATTTCGTTTTACATTTTGTTACATTTCATAAATAAATTTAAAAGGATGCCGTACCAAGCTATCACAATTCATTTTCAAAATGATATCACACATTTTTTTCTTATTCCTATTGTCTCATCTGTTCCTTATCTTATATTGTCCTTCGAAACACGAGCATATAAAAGTTAATGAAAGTGTATACAAGTTTTATTAAACATAAAAATGAAAATCTCAAATGATATTAAGCATATGTTAAACATTTTGTCCGTTGTATCTCAGTATGACCTGACTGCACTTTTTGCAAACAACGAATCAAAATTTTATTTGAAAAATGAAAATATTGAGAAGTTTCATGTAATTAGAATATAAGAATAATTAGATTCAGTCATACAGTTAGTTAAAAAAAAGAAAAAAAAGATCAAGAAATTATGAAACAATATTTTTTTTTAATTTTTAAAATGTGTGGTTTCAATTAGTACCTTCCTTTCCACTGTTCCACCAGCTAATATGTTTAAATCTATTTATCTGACAAAGTAGAAGTCATTTTCGGAATGAATTTGTAATCAATAGTTTAACATTAAATAAACATATATATGTGATCGATACAACGAAATCTACGAAAAATGTATTATACAATAGTGTACAGTATAATTTTATACTAGAATCATTACATTAAATTTCAAGAAGTAACTCTTAAACATTGACATTTATTTGATAATGTTTCTTACAATTGTTACTGTATAGTAAACATGTAACTGACGTTACATCGAATTAATGAAGGCGATAGACGATAATAACGAAGAGTTGCGCTGATTGGGTGTTACAGAGGCTCGTTGTCCTCCTTTAGAATCCTCCTCAGAATGTGACTCTAACGTGGACAGTGAGGTGTCTTCCCATTCACTCCATTATCAAACAGGTTGGTTATTTTATCTTATATATGTCTATCTTTCTTTTTTGTAACCTTGCTCCCTTCCTTAGCTCAAAAAATGTTCATTACATCAAGCAGTTTGCCATTTTTCTCGTTGTTCTTAAAAGATATTTTTTTTTTTCATGTACTTAGTACTTTGGTTGTTTTGCATTGAATGTACGTTTCTTGGCGCGGCATCCTGGTATTTCACATAAATTTTTGCATTATTATTTTCTCATATGCATTAAATATAAATTAATTTTTGTATGACTAGTATGTAATATATGATTGACAAATAAATTTAAAAGGATGATCATTTATATCAAGTGTCTGATTTGCAGTTATTCCTGCTGGAACCATTCAGATTGCAACACAAGGCGAAGGAGTACCTGGTTTACATACTCTCACTATGAGCAACGCCGCGACAGCGGGGAGCGCCATTGTCCAATATGCACAAGGTCAAGACACGCAATTTTTTGTACCTGGTAAATATGTTTGCTTTCACCTTTTGTTTCCGCACGTAGTATTTGGTTACATTTAATTTGGTTGCAAACAAAGTTCATTTATACACTCAAAAGATCAATCTTATTCATTTGTTATTTGTACCACGAACTTGATAGATAAAAGTTACTACATTATATACTTAAAGAAAGTCTGTAAATAAACAAATAAAATACTTAGATGTCGCCATTGTCTAGGTGGCTAGATCTACAAATTGTACAACTTTGTTGTCAATTAATGATTTCTGTCTTATTAAATATTTTTATGCAGATTAATTAAAAACAGCATTTAAGTTCAAAAGGTTTATATTACTCATACTATTTACAAATGATTTGCCCTTGTTATATTTTTAAATGGCAGTTTTTACTTAAGTTCAGTTTTAATAACTAGGTTGTCTTTTTACGTACATTTTATTTATTTTATAAAATGTTATTAAAGGATGTAAAACATTTAATGGTATTTATTTTGAAATATTTATTTACAGCACATACAGGTCATGGGGTTGTTGTTGAAGATGCTGCCAGGAAAAGAGAGCTTAGGCTTATGAAGAACAGGTATTTAAAAATTTATGTTTCAATTCATTTAAAAACTTTACATTTTTATAGATACAAGAAAAAACTTGATGATTATTTTAATGAATCAAATAAAACCAAGCAATTTATACTTGAAAAATTGACGTTTGTAGGGAAGCTGCCCGTGAATGTAGAAGAAAGAAAAAAGAGTACATAAAATGTTTAGAAAACCGGGTAGCAGTGCTAGAAAACCGAAATCAAACATTAATAGATGAACTGAAATCACTAAAAGAACTGTATCAACAGAAAAGTGACTGAGGTTTGTGTATCGTCCTGAGCTGTTACGTTAGCGTTATTCAACGACATTGATTCACCAGGCGTATGTTCAACATGAGTTGATTTTTACTGCGAAATAAAACTTACTTGGCAGAATTTTACCAACGTTGTACGTTCGCAGACTTTCCGTCGACTTAAAATGCGCGTGGATCGATGACACGCTGATACTTTTCCACAAAAGTAAACACACATACACATACACAGATTAATACGATAACATTATATCAGCGACAAAAAGAATATCACCACAGTGACGTGGTGTAGATGACGTCAAGTTATGTGCATTCGTTTCTAGGTAAATGTTTCTGTAACATATTGTATTTATGTACGTTTACAAAGGCTTGTGAGACTTGCTGTTACACTAAAGCGGGAAGCCAAAGTCGATGCGGATAACACAAACATACGCACATAAACACGGGTTTCGGATGTTTTTACAATAGAAACATTTGGTCCTTTTCTTGTACGTTGATAGTTTATCTTGATTTTGGTATCTATATTTTTTTTATTATTATTATCAGTAGTAGTACTATTATTATTATTATTATTATTTTTATTTTTATCATTGTTATTGTTATTATTATTATATTTTTTTAATGCGTTTTTTAAGTAATGCAACTTTTATTTCATAACCAACGACATCGAATTAACACCCCACTACAGAATAAGGAAATGTTCCTATTGCGAATCCATCCGGCGTTTCGGTCTGGATTCTGAAATAGTCTTCTCCCTGCAGTTTTTGTTGCTCGTGACAAAAAGGGCGTCGCGGCATTCAAATCGTAGCAAACCATTGAAACGGCACCTTTCGTGACCACGTCGGCAAATGTATTTTTTACCGTACAAATGAAACTTTGATGAATTATTTAATTTGATTTCTTTTGGTGTGATTTGATGATGGAGTTACTGTAAGTGCAGTTGTAAATAATCAAAGAATTTTTTAAATCATCGTTGAAGGTGATGTTTTAAGTGTACATAATTTAGGTACTTATGAGATTTTATGTGTATAAAAATGTTCAAATAAGAAATACAAGCTTTATTATAGTTTTTTGTTTCTCTTTTTCAATAAAGCAGAATCGTTTAAGAATATTATAAATGGTCTAGAATTGCATTTAATTATTATTTTCAATCATAATAACTGATTATTTGTATGTTGAAAAATACATTTCCAGTCAAGAGTTGAGTTGTAAGTTTAGATGCAATTATTGAACACTTTCGGTGTATTTTCATTTGTATAATTTATTAATTAATGTTAAGAATCCAAGGTACTTCGTAACGAAATTTCATTCAAACTGTCCGACATTGGGTCGGAGCCTGTGACATACACTCAAGTGCGATTGAATGAGCGGGGACAAGGAAGTTTGTATCGAAATATAAGCGGTAATTAAATTGTTATGAATATCAGCCGATTAAAGGTTGCTGTTTTCTGACTAGATCGAACAAAATGAGAAATATTACAAGGAAGTCTCGAGTCATGTGTTTGTAAAATACAGATGTAATATAAATTTGGAGTGCCTTGAAAGATTGCAGATATAAAATGTATACATATAAATAAAATACTATATGAATATATAAATAATTAAATAAATGAATATATAAATAAATTTATTATGTATATGTATATGTTTATATATGTGTATATATACATGCATATTCGTATGTATATATGCATGTATATTAGTACATGTTAAGTATTCAAAGCTTAAACTTAATATTTTGAAATACGAAAAAGTAAAATGTTACATTGTCATAAGCAGTGTAAACGATTTACTACCTATCTGTAGACCAAATAGACAATTTTTTCCACAACAAAATTTTGTTTTACATCGGACTTTACAATAGTCTACTGTAAAACGATATTATATTAAGTCTAAGCTTTGACGATAATTGAATCATATTTTTCAACTATTAGTTGTCGATGGATAATTCGTGGTAGAAGAAACAACGCAAAATTGATTCATTGGTGACTGACTACATTCTTCATCCTAATTTCTTCTAACATTTCATCCTAGCATACTTAATTGCCATGGAATTTAATTTCGTAAGATTAAATCCAACTTCTCGTCAACGAAACAAACGTTCGCTCGAAATGATACTTTGTTCTCGAACAGACGCGAACTTATTTGTTAAACTGTAAGCCACGAAATCACTTAAAAGATAGACAAACGTCGAATTTATTACTGTAAACCTTGAAGCCAAAGTTTGGAATATCATCGTTCATTTCTGCAATAATAACGCAAGTGTTAAAAGAACATACCAGCGGTGATGTTACAGTTAAAGTGTATTTATTTTCTGTCCGTTAATATTGCAGAACGAAGCCTCTTGTTTTTTGCGTTCCAAACTGGATTTCGTTGCAAATAGTCGTGCAACAAAGTACCCACCCCCTCCCCCGACCAAGGCTAAGACTTTGTCCGGAATCAAAAATATTTCTCGCTTGTCCTATTCACGACTAAAATGTAATTATATGTATAGTATGTGTATATCTTGATTGCCGCACTTATATTCTAGAATATTGTACATAAACATGTGTATTTTTACATATCATTGGCCTTCTTGAGAAAATATAGCTTGTAATTCTATTGACAATGATGTTTTAACTATTCCCTGAATAGTTAAGGAGGATGGAATTTGTTGTTGACGAATGGCCGTCGTATAACTATTAACTATTTTTCTGTCATCGAAAACTCTAATCATTAAAATGTATCCGCCGATCGACGTTCACGTAATGCATTACAAAAGAAAATAATTTCTTAACAAAGCATATGCTATATGTATGACGTGTACGATGAATATATATTTTCAAAATATGTAATCACGTCACTTTCATTCCGTTTTTAGTTCGGAGTTTTCGTTGCCTTTCGACTTCGTTTGCCGAAAGTTCACGGTATGTGATTTGACAATATTCTCTGTAAACATTTAAGGAAAGGGACTTTAACAAATACATTATAATTAAATGCAAGATCTTTTTTTTTAGATAAACAATTTTTGTTACATTTTTTCTTGATTTTGTTAATTTTTAATTAACATTATAATAATTATACATAGTAATTATAGAAATAAATTGAATGATTTACGAACGCAAGAATCATCGGCCATAATAAGAGTACTTGGATGCTTTTTATTTGTCAAGCGCCATGGTGGTAGAACCCTGTTATCATACGGACACCTTATCATCATATCGATTTTTTATTATAACGCTAATTTCGTTCCCAGGCGTTTACCATGCCGCATGGTCTAAAAGTTGATGCAAACTATTGTCGCAAAAGAAACGTATGAATGGTAGCTGTTCCAGTTAAAAAAAAAAAAGGTAAAAAATTAATTTTATTATTCACACATTTTTTTATTTATAAATGTTATAGCAAAGAACTGTTTATAAAAGTTACGGAATCTAAATTACTGTAAGTAATTGTTTTGTAATGCATGGTTGTTGTTACGAAGTAGTAATTGTGGTAATAAGAAAAAGTAAATATAAATTTTATAACAGATATTTTGGTAAATTATTAATTTTTTTATCAATGAAGAAAATGTATATTGAATTTCTCTCCTAGATTGGAGAACACGTATTAAAGTATATAATAATTTAAATAATAAAATAATAATTTTAATTGATATTTTGCCTCATAGAACACATGTTAAAATAGTTAAATCTTAAGTAAAAAAAAATTTTTAATTTAGATTACAGAAAACATTCTGCCTTAAAATTATAAGGAAAATACCGTCAAGATTTCCAGTGGTTGAAAATTTGAACTCGAGCAGTTTTTTCTAAGAGCGGCGATCCTAGCTTATCGTTAGAACTATTTTAATTACTATTATGTTATTGTTAAATAATTTATTTTTGTAACAAGTTCTAATACTTGCTATTATAAAGAAATCTTACTAGGTAATCTGATTTGTTGAAACACAAATAAGATTGAGTACATAGTACCGAGTTAATTTATAATACAGAGTAGATAATTTTTTGGTAAGTACTATCAAGATATATATATATATTATATGTGTGTGTAAATGTAAGTATCTACTATGTGAGGTGACGGGGTAGCCATATCGTTTGCGTATAACGTCAATAAGTAATTGGTCTGATCGATTTTTCGAGCCAAGATAAACTCCTTTAACTGTTGCGATTATATCGTAACAACAGCGGACACGAGGAACGGCGATAATACATATTTTCCAGTACATACATTACTTCGAGTTTCAGTAATGCATTATTTTCACTTTTCTTTTACGCATCAAACAGTTGTTGATTAATAAAAGTCGTAGAACATTGTAAAGCAAGGGTTTCGGCGGCCGAGCCGGCGTCGAAAAAGTTTAATTCGGTGTAATTAGGAGTCCTTTGTACCCGATTTTGATCGAGGGTTGTTTCGATGTTTGGACAGCTAGATGGGTTCGTCTATTACTTAATTCGTCGATGCCAAGTTCGACTAGGCAATTAAAATCCTTTTGTGCGCGATCTTATTCAAGTACAATTATCTTACACCGAGTTCCGGCACCCTTCGATTTTCGTGGTGTAAAATCTTGGTAAACAAAAAACCGTAAATTAATACTAGAAGCTTGCTGTTGACATGACGTTTTCCCAGCATTACGTTTTCATGTTGATTTTTAAAAGCGATGCAAATTAAAATTTTTATATTTCATTTAAATAGTTCGTTAATAAGTATAAATTATATATACATTTCGTTTTGATTTTAGGTTGAATACAAATCCGACAAATTGTTAGTTTAATCGAAATTAAATATTACAATAAATCGGTGGTCAAAATGACAATGGATAATTTGGTCGACGATTCGGCCGATAATTGGTTGGCTTTCTTTTAATTATCGTAACAAAATCTATGTTAACGATGACGAGTAGCGCGAGTCTCTAATTACAAAAGAGACTGTAATTGCAGCCAAAGCGCTTCAAATTACACAGGAACAATTTTTGAAGTTGAATTATGGCCCCGCAATCACTTATCGATCGTAACTTACGTAGTTATAATATTAAAAAATAAAAATTCCGTTGATATTGTAATAAATAATTTAACATGCAATTAAACGATTACAAAAATAAATATTCGAAAATATTGAATAAAAAAGAGCAAAAGGAAACGAACGTCTCGCGATACAATATTTACGGATGATTAATAAACAATTTAAATGCCGCGGAATAATATTTTCGTTCTTCTAGTAAAACTTCTGAATTATTTATTAATCATATACTAAACCAGAAAACAAGAGTCGAATAAAATGAATGTCCGTAACTTGAACGAAAAATTTGAAAATTGGACAACATTTAATTAAATTTTATCGAATTTGATACCCACACTGAAAATGAAACTCAAAGTTATATTAAAATCAAACTTTCCCAACGATCAAAAATTAAAAACAATCGCAATTGCAAATAATTGATTTATCTTCAGCGTGCTTCAATGTAAAGTATAATTATTCTGTCAATGAAGTAATCGTAGTAATATCAGAGTAATTAAAATATAATTGTTCTATCAATAGAATAATTAGCAATATTAAAGTAATTAGATTACAATTGTTCTATTAATGAGATAAGTACACAACGCTCTTTTGACTCTTCATCTTCCTGATCATTTGATTTTATCTTCGAAATTGATTGATGTTTGAATTTGTTGCAAAATCAATAAATAAAGTGTAATAAACATTTTGCCATGCCGTGTGGTTGAAAGTTAATCTTCACTGCGCATGCACGAATCATTCTAATACGCTGGGAGGGAACGCCGTTTGAATATCGTTTCTCATTATTATACCTGGGCGCCCGCTTCCTAGTTTCCCTGCGACAACATGTGCGCGCAGTTTAACTCTTCGACGCGCTCCGCTTTCACGCGCTAAGTCACGAATCGTTCAACTACAGTGACTATAATAAATAACGAGTTGTTTCCAAATGTAAATTAAAAGACAAACATTGTTGTCATGTAGATTTAAACGTTGCTGCGATTCGCGCTGGACGATTCGGCGGACCAGTGATGTTACTTAATTTTTAGTTCGAGTTTGCCAAAAGGACCTCCGCTTATAGTGCAATGAGTTGTAAGTTTTTTTGATTGAATTTATATTTCAAATGTTTGATACGTTTACGGATAATAAAGTAATTGTCGTTTGATGTGGAAAACATTTGTGCAACGATATAATTGCTTCATTTTTTTCTTTTTTTTTTTTTTTTTTAATAAAAATTGACATTTTTGTTCAAAATCTGGAACTACGAAACTATTCTCAGAGTTTGTTAAAAAAAATTAAAAGGAATTGCTAAAATAATTTTTTATTTGATTTAAATGGTTTTTAAGTGATTACACTTTACAATTTTCAAAAGACATTTTTTAAGTGTGAGACATTTCAATCGTTTTATTTTTTTAATAAATAAAGAATTTTTAGACATTTTATTTTGTTGTAATTAACGCGGTTTAAATTTATTAAGTACAATTGAAACTATTTGCAAAAAAAAATGTATTTCGATTTAGGTCGCATTTCTTGATGCTTCAATCAACTTCTATTAATTTGGATTTTTTAAGAAATATTATCTGATATTTGTATATTTGTTTTCGTGCACACGCTCTTTAAATTCACGCGTAAACTACAAATCTTTTAGCGCTTTTTGAGTGTCAATAGTGGATGACAATATGTAATTGTACATTCGAAATTTCTTAAGAAAATATTTTCGCACGAAACGATTTTTTTACTTTTGTGTAATATAAAACTGTATGTCCTTAATAGCGAAATATATTTAAAAATATGTTTAAATTTAATTTACAATATTTTCCATACTTAACGGAATCTTGTTTTAATATTTATGTATATTTTTTATAATATTTCATTAAAAGGAAAAAAAAAATTGAAGTATATTAAAGGAGTCAAGTATTTGCATGACGTGTAAACATTTAAAAATGATGTAATATTTTTACGTAATATTTATAGTAAATGTTTCAAACACTTTATTTACGTATTTAGACAACGTAAGTAGTAATATTTGTTATTACCAAAAATAACAAATATAAATTGATAGAACCCCATAGATCAGTTTATTAAATTAAATACATATTATATTTGTGTGTGATTCTGTCCAATTTTAATTTAAACAAGACTTATAAAAAGTTGTGAATAAAATGCAGATTTCATCTTAATGCAGATTTGAGTTTAAAGTAAATGTACCAGTGAGTGACAGTGTACTATATACAACAATCTTTATAATTGATTAAATATTTAAATAATGAGATAATCAATTAAAGTTTGATGAACTACGTTTTTAAGTGCAACAACTGTTTTTCAATTGCAGTTATTAAATTGTTTAACTGTGCCAATTGTCATAAACACCAACTAATTATTTAGTTGGTAATACAATATATTCGTTTTATTTATTTATTTATTTATTTATTTTTATTTTGTTTTGAATAAATAAATGAAGTTAATGAATGATATTTTGTAATCTTCCTGATTAAAAGAATATTTGTGTAATTGTATTGATTTAGAAAATCAGTATAAAAAAAATGAATCACGCTTTGAAGCACATAATTTATTTGCATATCACATTCACGCTATACAATGTTCTTAAATTCACGTAAAATTAAAAACATAAAGAATTAACCCTATATC
>JABFOV010001057.1:0-28503 GCA_022817685.1 Aradophagus sp. ZL-2020
GAACTGGTAATAAAATGGAAAAAAGGTAGAAGATATGTAAAATTGATAGAGAACTATAGGTGAGGATATAGTTGGGTGTGGAATATGTGATGGGAAGATGGAAGCAGGAAAAGCACGATGTATATGAAGCAAAGTGAGGACATATGAACAATTCTCTGATCGGGCCACGTGATTCAGCCGCGTAGTCTTTGCCGCCGAAAAATCTAAATCCGTCCGAGCCAAGAAGAAGAAGCTTTTGCTTCTTCGCGAGTCGCGGCCCCTTAGTTAACAATCGCCCGCGGACTTCGTCGCGTCGAGCATTGTTGAGCCGCGCAAAAAGCCAGTGGAAGAACGCTCCAGCTTGAGAGTCTCGTTATTCAGGCAATTGGTCGAGTGGAGGCGTTTCCCTGGCGGAACTTGTGAGCAGTCCACTTGCTTGCGAAACATTTTTTTTTCACGTTGCAGGAAATAGTTTATAACAGGTACTTTGGGTGTAACAATTGGTTGAAAGTTACTAGACTAATATTTCTTTCGATAAAAATAGACGAAAAGTTTTTTCGAGGGAACAGCTTTGTTATAAGCTTCTGAGGTATAGATTGTAATTATGGTTATGAGTGTAATTGTTGAAGTGAAAGTCATTTTTGTTGAGGAGGAATTTTAGATTGATGACAAAAGTTGACGAAAATGAATGAGAATTATTTCGACCGGATGAAAAGGGAAGTAATGGAGGAGGTGGCCTCGTTGCACACTGAGAGAAATAGATGGCTAAATTAACAGTCTGGATATCATAATCTAGATTGCTAAAATGTAGATCGTTATTTTCGTCATCCGCAACGCTAAAGTAATATTTTGGGTTATAATAGATTCTCTTTGTTAAGTAACGCACGAGCGAATGGATAGCACGACTAAGTTTGTGTTTGATTTTACTTTTCGAATTATTAGATTAAGATTCTTTAGCGTTTGGGGCATTTTTCAAACTTTTAATAACGTATGTTTGAAAAACGTTATTTCGTAGAAAGTTTAGGGTCTGCTGAAGATGTAAAATCTCAGTTAAGTTTTCTGTGAATATGTTTGAATGAAATGTTTACAAGAGAATCTTAATTGATTTTAAAAAGACATTGAAAATCATATTATAAGGTTCTTAAAAAAGAAAAAAAAGGAACGACGATCATCTATTTTTTATCTTTACATTCAAAGAAGCCTTTTTATTGAAAAAAATTAATATATTTATCTAGATTAAAAAATTTTTCAAAAAAAATTGTATTATATTCTTATAGCTTTCTGAAAAGTCTTTGGGGGTTGACCATTAAAGATGTCACTCTTAAAAGACGAGAGAAGAGTCATATTTAATTTTCGATTTAAAATATCAAATACACTTTTTTTCAACAAAATATGTTTCTTGTTTGAATACATTAATTTATTTATATATATTCTTTGTTTTTTTTTCTTTTTTTAATATTTGAAGCGGGTATCAATAATTTGTGATATCACCTTAGAAAAGGAATTAAATTTTGTGAAACAAAGGAGAAAAGTGTAAAGTGAACGAATTTCGTCTGACATCATTTAAGGACAACCCCTTGAATACGATTCGGAGCCAACCACAAATGTCACGGTAACATGCTATGACATGATAGCGACGCCACATGTGTGCCGCATAACGTTTATGTTTTCCTGCATTTCTTATGTTATCACAAGGTGATAACACCACCATGTTTTAACACTGCCACAGTCATAATTACGTCGTAGTAGCACTGTAAAGCTTTCATATGACATTACAGCAATGTCACTGAGAAATCACTTTCGTATCAGACATGCGTCACAATAAGATGTGTTAATGACACATCTTATTGGCCTTATACATAAATTCCTTAGGTATGAAAATTATTATCAAAAATAATTAGGATTATTACCAAGATAATATAATCTGCAATTCATTTACATTATTTTATTATCATAGATTTGAAAATATTGTTACTTCGATAATATCTCCTTGTTCTCAAACTACTAGAAAGATTGTACTTTTTAGAACTTTATTTCACGTCATAATATAACGTCACATTTTGTGACACGAATGTGTCATTATGTCACTGTGATGTCGTCACGATATCGAGCTGACGTCAGCTTGTGATGTCACATTACTGTAATACCAAATGAGGGAAAAAGGATCCTGTGTGACGCCCATATGGCGTACACGTGGCATGTTTGCAACATCGTCATGACATCACCACGATGTTATCACGATGTTTATGAAATATCTATAGAATATACAAATAATATTATTAAACAGTATGGATAAATAAAGACCAATATTTTTTTAGTTACACTCTTGAAACAATTTATTACCATAAAATATTATTCTTACGATGAGTGGATTATTTTCATAATAAGTGGAATCCGTTTATTACAGAACAATTTCCTTATTATAAACCGACGTTTGTCCTTGTTTTGGCGTAGAAATAATGTTATTTGAACGTTGAATAATATTTTGGTATCAATGTTTAATGTTCTGGCCCGATAACAACGTGATGAACGACTGTTTAAGTGAGCGGAATTTGTTTGCAGGTCACCTTCGGCGGCGGCGCTACGGTCGGTCGGACCGAGGATCGGCCGAACGGGCCCAAAATGATCCGGGTGGACGAGTCGGACCCGGTCGGCGGTAAGCCCTGGAACGAGGTCGCGGCCGGCCGGTGAACTAAATCGCCCGGCCGCGGTTCCGCCGCGGTATTTCGAGAGGTTTTTGCGGAACGCGGCGGGCTTGTTTAATTATACGAACGTTATTTTCGTTGGGAGTGCCGGCGGAATTTCGCCGCGGTTTCTGTATTTTCGCCCGGCGCTCCGAAGATGGAACGAATTTTTCGATCGAATTCGGCTTAAAAATAGACGTCTTCGCGGCGGATTTACGACGCGAACGCACGGACGTCCGGTGGAGAATTTAACGGAGAAAGAGAGTGGGGACGCGAGAGCGCGGTCCTAGGGTAACCCGAGGCGAGCCATTTTCGTGACGTTTGCCGACCGTTCTCGCCACACGGGATCGCATAAACAAGAATACATGCCAAACGGGACTTTCGAATTTGATTCGGACGGATCAGTTTACTTGGAGAAAAGACCATTTTGGGTGTACAATGATTTAGTGGGGTTTCCTCAGATCGGTTTTCCTATGTTCCCCCTCTTTTTAAACAAAATTATGGCGAGGAAATTTTTTATGTTTTACGACGAAAACCTTTTGTCTTTCAAAGATGAAAATTATACTGAATAGAAATTTACAGTAAAGATTTTATAATTAATATAATTTGCAGTAAAGATTATATACGCATGAACCAAATACATATGAAATTGATCGTGGTGAAATATACTTGATTCAAAGTAGTACATTTTTTCCAACGACATTTCTGATTCGGAAAAGTTGTATCTTTTTCTAATTTCTTTTTTGGATATAAATTCATTATTTACTTTGAAAAAATGATTTCAGTTACATAAAATGTTTGCAAGCTTACTGCATGGACATGAAAGTTCGAATCATATTTTAATCATAATGATTATAATAATATATAAAAAATTAAAATAATGTACAAAAATGAGTAAAATAACGGATGGAATTAATTAATTGAAAGTGAATAAATGAAATAAATGAAGATGCACAGAACTGTACGTAAAATCCATGATATATTTATAATATAAACTTAAAAATACCGTTTATTTTTAGAAGATAAATTAATAATGATTTGCGAATTGTTTCCAATACACTCAGGATTTGTACGAAAATATTCACCGTACGCGAGTAATTATAAAGCGAATAAATGCACGTAACTCTGACAAACACTCCTTTTCTCTTATAATAATTCGTCCGGTTGGACTGTTGTTCGAATATTTCAGCTATGGAATTTCTCATTTTTGTATACTCAATAATTGAAAACTGCAAACTCGAACGATTCATTTGTTTTCATTGATGAAGATCTGTTCTGCGCGCAAATGTAAACAAAATCAACATTTTTTTTGCGAATTAAAATTTTAACTGTTCAATGTCAAGGAAAAAAAATAAAACAAAGTAACCAAGATATCACTGTGATATCATAGTATTTGTGTGACGTATAATTATTTCGATCAATAAATAAAATCCCTTCAACGTGATTATTTGTTTGTTATTCTCTTTTTATACTTTAAAGTACAAGATATGACAACAAAAATAATTTAAAGTCTGAATAATAAAACGAAAATCAATAAATACCCTTCAATTAGACTGATCATTGATATCCGATCAAGTATCTCCGAACTTTTGCATCCGTGTTTCGATATCGACAGACAACATTATTATAGATCCGCATCGACCCAATATACTCCCGGTGATTAATTATACATTTGTTGCTCGTGATAATGAAATGCTCGCGATATTTTTGTACAAGGATGCTGGCATCTACACGCATATATGAATTTCATTTTTCGTTTCGCATATATATTTTTAAGATTCCACCGCTGTCAATCAAGCGTGGCATTTTCAGCTACGCAAAATTAATGTGAATTTTTGTCGATTTTGTTTCCAGAAATCGAGCCAAGTTTCCCGTACAGAGATGTTACCGTGCGCCGTGGCGTCGACTTTAAACAACAGTACGACGTGCAGATGGAGCTTGGACGGTAATCCGAAATGGAATATTTACCGAAACGTATTGCTTCGCTGATTAATCGTTTTGCATGACTAACGTTGCTTTCGGAGTAAACAAGGAAATCGATTTGTTGACAAAGAAAAAGTATAAAGCGAGGAATGATTTTCTTCAACAATCGCAAACCTCAAATTAACTTACAATCCAAAGGATTATTTGTCATAAAATACAAATTGTTTATTCAATAGATTTTTCATTCCAAATTTTAACGAAGAGACCTTTCTAATGTCACACTAATATCATAAAGGGTACAAATGAAAAAGGAAATTCTCATTTTGATTTCGAAAATGCAACGCTCTTTCATCGTTTCACCTTCGACAGATGGTATCAAAAATATTTCCAAACTTCAATGTATTGGTTCCGCAACGTCAATTAAACGTTCAACAGCTATCTCGTTAATTAATCGGTTCAAGTGCCAATGAAAATATCATGTCAAATTAAATCGAAACATCACGCGTCGAATGTAATCGCAGGCATCGGACGACGGCGGATAATGACCGGTGAAAATGAGTTGGTGTTACGCCGAAATATAATTGATCGTTTAATGGCAGGCTCGCGAATTGTCGCGGCCGATTATTACCGTGCGCGTTGCGAGCGCGATGCTGTAACGTGCGTGTAAGTGCACCGTCGCGTATCGATCGAATCAAGGCCGGCGCATCGAGTCAATTAATTTTAATTATACCGCGTCCCACATTTGGCAGCCGCGCAGCCAGCCGGAGCTTTCGCGAGTCGCGCGACAGGAAGTGGCGCGGAATTCATGGCATACCTTTCGCGAACGTGTATATATAAATTGAATATGATCCGCGCGACGCCGTGCTCCACGATCACGTAAAAATTGATCGTTTGTAAAGTTTGGCCGATGATTTCCGTTGGGAGAAGCAGGTTTTTTAGGATGAAAATAAATTTGGTTGCATTTTTTAAAAGAAGGATGAAAAAATTATATTAATATTACTGTACAAATATAATATAGTATTGAAAATTTAAATTGCTTATAGGAAGTATCAATACTTTGAGACAGCCAATTAGTAAAATTTTTTATTCAAATAATTAATCAGTTACGTAAGTTTTATTGTTTGGTTGACATTCAACTTGATTTCATTCGCGTATTTGAATTGAAAGTAACATTTAGATTAACTTATTAAATTTACAAATAACTTTTTTTTTACATCATGTAATACTAACATTTTCAATGAACAATCGAAACATCATTTTCGCTACTTGATCTTCGATAAGTTTATAAATCTTAAAATAATATTTTCTGAATTATGCAATTCCGTTTTTTAATTAAAAAATTGTTCTTTGGAATTATGTAATCCAATCATTTACACTGTGTATCGTTGACGATGAAAAAAGCGATGTAACGGAATTCTGATAATGAAAAACGTGGGCGATCCGGATGAGTTTTTTTTTTGTACTCCTTCATTAATAAATTAATCTTACGAGCGTATTTTGCGTCGTAATACATTTGAAACTGCATCGAAAACTTGTTCGAAGATACAAAAATCATTTATCAAACCGAGTCTTTTTTTGGAACAGTTTTTCGGAATAAATAATGATAATAATAAATTGAAATACACCTAAAATGTTTTATCATTGTTCGAATATGAGCAATGTTGGAAGAGGGGGGAGGGGGCGGGTGTATTGAAATACTTTTATCGAAAATAACATTTACCTTCGTGAATGTGACTGAATGATATTTTCATTTTGCGACGTATAAACATTTGTAATCGGATGGGTGTATTTTTATTGTATTTATATCGTCAGTTACTGTGCAAAGTGTGCGCATAATTTTTTTTTATTTTAAATGTCAAACCAACATCGATGGTAATCAAAAAATCCACTTAAGTTCGTGGGAACAAAGCACGTTGTTCGCAACGGTCGCGTCCATGCAAACAGGATGATGAAAAAATACATATATATAAATTACACTGTTAATGATTTTTTTTAATTTACTAAACTGAATTGCAAAAAAAAAATGAATCAGTGATAACAATTTAGAGTTGTAAATGCGATCGTGAAAACATTTGTTTTTTTATTTATATGGTAAAAAAATGTGACATTCGTATTTCAATTGATTTGATTAGATGATAAAATTCGCAATAAAAAATAATCGTTGATCGTTACATTTATCATACTCTAATTTTGATTGGAGTTTTTCCGTGCAATAATTTTAATGCATGCTAGTATTTCAATTCTTAATTAACCTCATTGTTCCAATTATTATCAATGTAATTTTATTTTCCATTATAAAAATAATGATATTTTTTTTAATTCTAAGTATTTTCACTATTATTTATAAATTATAAAATCGCACTTTAATGGCACAATAATAAAATATAGACGCGAATTGGCAAAGATTTATATTCGCTATCCAAAATGAATATTAATTCGTAGCAAATTATGGCGGCGAACGGTTTGGCAGTGTCTGTTAACGGAAAGTACGCAGCGGAATGCCGCCGGTGATACTGTGACACAATGCAATCTGTCAAAAGACATTAGCGGGTTTATATTAATAAAATGAAAACCTAACAATCTTGCCGGGAAAGCTTTCCAGAAATACGGGTGTCAATGCAGCGAATATAATTATAAATCAAAGCGACGAAATAAAAGTTTTTTTTTTCTTCTCTTCTAACATATTTCCGACCAATCTTTTTACTGACTTGAATTCTAATTTGTCAAGATCGCGTGTTATTTGTGTTTTCAGCTTTTTGCAGAACTATTTCAGAAATGTATGGGACAGTGTCAGAAAAATTAATTTTTTGTTTTATTATGTAGCCGACGTGAATAACATTTTTTAATTAATTTTACAGTTAATTGTGAAGTGAAAAATTTTAATCCATACTTTTCTTTTAAAGATTCTTTATTAACGTTCTATAAAAATGCGATTCACACAAAATTGGTGATTTTGTTCAATTGTTTGATTTTTTATTTTTATTCATTGAAATTAATAATCAAAGAAGACCTTGAGTAAAATTATACATTAAATTTGTTTTCTGGAATTTACTGAAACTTGTTTAAAGTTGTATTCACTAAAAAAAATTTTACGAAGTCTCTCAAATATTGTCTATGCGTTTGCCAGTTCATTGAACACTTTCATTTAAAATCCGTATAAAATTGTTCGATCAACCTGTTTTCGCTCGACTTATTTTTCCATTTATAAACTATCGTCGAATGGAATCAGAACAGAAAATAATATACTTTTGTATGGCATTATATTAAAGATAAGCAAAATAGAACGTCGAATTCCAACTTTATAAAACCGAAAATCACACACGGTTTAGCATTTTTCAATATAGAGAAACAGGCGTTTTAAAAAGCACGCGATAAGTCAAAGTGCACCTACGTTTGTTGGTTTAGCCTACTTTTACATTCGTCGGTACAAATTATGTAAATATATTCTGTAATTAAAACCTGAATTTCGCATTACACGTTTTTCAAATGCTTTGTCATAAAGAAATATCATCATGACAAATGTTATTTTAATTAATAAATTAATTTCTTTATTAAACCGCCATTGATTAAACATTTCCGCGAACTCGCTTCTCAACGAAAATTTTAATCATCCCGGGCAAACGGTCGTTCCATTGAAACGCGACCTAGAAAAATAGCGTCGTGCATTTTTCGCGGCAGCGAAGCAAAGAAATGCTTGTCTCCGACTTGTTGAATTCCGCGATATATCAATGACTAACGTCGCGCGGCGTTCCATTTGTCGAAAGTGCTTTGTGCGCGGTGATGAAGCGACGCTCGAGCCTAGGTCAATTGCACCCCGTGCGAAAACGGACGCGAGATGCGTACCGCCGAACGATCAAGGTCCCCGCGGCTATAAATAATGCCACCGCCGAGGGTGACTGCGTCGCGCGGCATAATCGCCGTCGCGTTCTTGACACGCGGGTTCAACCGACGCGATGCACCGTGCGTTTCATTAACTCGCCACTTTGGCTCCATTGCGAGCCGGCGCTCTCGCTTTTCCGACCGACGCGCTCGCGCTTCCGGGTGCTCCTTTTTCGCCAGAGCCGCGATCAATCAATTTCAAAATCGCCGGCTTTTGTTCGCACAAATTCCCCGTCTCTTGCCAGATTTCGGCGAACAAATCGTAGTTCCGAAAGGTGAAATTGATGTTACATCATTTCTCGGGCTTCGGTGGGTAGTTCTTTAAAGTCGCCCGTTCAATTGAAATCAATCAAAGTGGGCGAAATAATGAAAACGTTGGTAAATGATTCAGATTGATAAATCAATTTAGATATGGTACAATAATTGTGGGATGTGAATTTATAATAGTGTAACTTTACTCGGGGGATAAGTAAATGAAGTTATAAATTAGTAAATAGTTGACTTAAGTAAGATGGACAAAGTTTAAGAAGTATTTTTTGTTGGATTAGTAAATAAAAAATATCTTGGCTCAGAAAAGTCTGTGCGGATTATAACGGATATGAAACATTGTTTTGTATTTAACAATAATTTAATAAAAAAAAAGAGGACGACGTACCTCGTTTTCCGAAAATTCGCTAACTGACGTTAATGAAACATTCATCTTCGGTGTTCGTAAATTATTTTTGATTGTGATTAATTACACCGAACGATATTTTCGTTGCATTTTCCCGATGATGGAGGCGAAAAATTTACGCGCTCCTAGTTTACAAGCTGCAAGTTAATAATAACAATTTGTCTACCTGAGATACTTCGTTGCCGTGAATTATTAATTGCCGAATAACGTGAGGTTGCAACATGTTCCGTGCGTTAAATACTTGAGCAAATCACCTACTTGGTGGCAACGTTATCCCTTGGGGTTCATAAAATTCCTCGAAGACCAAGTTACCGTGAATGTACGCTCAGGCTTTTAAAGTTCGCCGCCGCTCCGGGCAGTCGAACATTCTCGGGAGATCGAAACGTCTTGTATTTTTCGGACGTCTAGTAAAGATGACAACGCGTTGAGCCACTGAGTGGCTGAGTTTTGAGTTTGACGCGCCGGAGCTGACATTCGTGCACTCGAATAATTATTTCGATCGAAATTCATCGTTCGGAATAGAAATGTTGAAATGAACGTTTTAATAGTCTTTGATATTCTTGGATGATTTGCGATATTGAAAAGTAATTAGTAATGAAGATAATAATAAATGGCCGATTTCAATAATCAGTGTTAAGATTTCAAAGTGTGGTAGCTGAAAATTCTTTATTAAAAATTGAATATTCGATACAACAAGGACGAATCGAAATTATTATATCATTTAATAATTATAGATGATCGTAAATACGACAATACAAATGAAAATATAAATTTTATTGCTTGAATTTACAAGTTCAACTTCATTTTTACTATATATAAAATTTAAATTTACCAAATTTAGCTGTATTATATAAGGGTACAATGAGAAAACCATTTTGTACGATACGTGTTGAATTTGTTTCATATCGTAATCGACAGAATACAAACAGTAAGTAAAAATTTGTATTTTAATTTACTTAATACTTCAAGATTAACGCGTTGCGTATTGTGAAATGCGCCATCTACAACTCAGGTGGGCCGAACCTTTTGCGTCAAATTATTTGTAGTGACAGGTTATAAATTATAATACAAGAATAGCATGTTTCTTACTATATGCAAAGTGTTCTCAACAATATATTATCGTCATTTCAGATATCTGAAATGACGATATGATTTTGTTGAGTTAACAAGATACATTTTGTTCTTTACAATATCACAAAATTTCTCAAATCCCTCTTTCTTTCTTCAAATCGTATTCGAGTCAAAGAAAATAAACTAAATGCTCTCTAAATTTAAATAAGTGAATATTTATTTCTAATTGAATATCACTTATTCAAGATTTAAGATTATTAACTTTGAACAAGTTGCCACTTATTCATATTTATGGAATTCGTCGGCTGCATAGGCATAAATTGATTTGCCTTGTTGACTATTAATCAAGACTTCATTCACACCACAATCACTCGACGGGCGAATTGAAATGTAGTTTTACCGATCCACCGCTTAAAGTTTGGTCGAAGCGCAGGGATTTACCCCAGAAAGTGTGCGATTGGTGAAACTTGGTCGATGTCTGCCAAAAGTAGCCGACCGACATTCCTCGGCATTACAAGCGCCTTACATAATAATTAGCGATTATTTTGCACCATCAGTGGCAAATTTGGCACGGTGTACCGCTGCAAGGACAAGAAGACCGGCTTATCACTGGCGGCCAAGGTGGTGAATATCACCAAGAAGGAAGACAGACGTTGCGTTGAGAGAGAGGTCGATATCATGCGAAGGCTCCAGCACCCCCGATTAATACAGCTGTATGACGCTATCGATAACGGCAAACACATATACGTCATACTTGAATTGTAAGTGACACCTAAGCAGATGCATAATGAATATAATATATAATATATATTGTATCACAATTTTTTATTAAAATATTGCCAAGTTTAAAAATTGTGAATAATAATAGATAGTATATTTTTTAAAGCGGAAAATTGTTGATTGTCGACGAGAAAATTTTTAGCATTAGACGAGGATGAGGTCGAAAAAGTACACTTTCTCAGAAAGTCATAACGTAACGTCAGCTTTTGGAAATTCAATATAAAGTGAAGTTGTTTATCCTAGAGCAGAAATGGCATACTTTTCGCTTGCTGAAAAGCGGTACTTTTGGTACTTGCGTGGCGAAAAAGTTACATGCCAATCAACGAAATGGCAGTTTGAAATTGTTTAACATTGCTTTTAGATGATGAGTATCAATTTTACGGAAAAAATTCTATTATTTTCGAATTGTTGTAGAATTGAAGGTGGCGAATTATTTGAACGAGTAATCGACGACGACTTCGTGTTGACCGAGCGTAGTTGCGCGGTATTTATGAGGCAAATTTGCGAAGGCATCGAATTCGTCCACTCGCAATCCATTTTGCATCTCGACATGAAGGTGAGTCGGCCCGCTAACCGGTCAACTATTAATGATTCTTAAATAATATTGAATCGAACGTTTGGCGAGCATTCGGTTGTGATTAATCTAAAGGAAATGGTAAATAATGGTCGAGCGAGTGTTTCGCAGCGCACATTGTCAAGCCACTGGAATTTTGCCAATGATAATATACATGTTTCACGCAAGCGCTAGGCTGCTTAAACTTTTCTTTCGACTTTTTTTTTTGTATATATAAAAATCTTATACATTTTTTACCGGTGTAAAAATGAATGTGTTTTAATACGTTAATCATTTTTCACATTAAATTAATAATAAATAAAGAAATCGAATTTGCAAATTTGTATGTAAGACTAGAAATTTTGGTTCTTGCAGCCAGAAAACATACTCTGTTTAACGAAGGAGGGTAATCGAATAAAAATTATCGATTTTGGCCTAGCTAGACAATACGACCCGACAAAAAAGTTACAGGTTCTTTTTGGCACCCCGGAATTCGTTGCGCCAGAAGTGGTTAATTTCGACCAGATCGGTTTTGGAACTGACATGTGGAGCATCGGCGTTATATGCTACGTCTTGTAAGCACATTGAATTTACATTTTATGAAATATGTTCATTTATTAAAAAGTAATTAATTATTTTCATAAGTGTAGGTGTCAGGGTAAAATTAATAGTTTCGTTTTCTTCAGTAAAAAGATTAAATTACAGTGAATTAAAATTAAAATTAAGAACGACAGTTACGATGCGACATTATAAGACGTGAAAGTCGAGAATGAATTTGTTGATAAAACTTGATAAAATATAAATTAGAGTCGTATATTTCACATGCTTCAATGGAGCGAGAAAATGAAATAGTAAAAAGTTGGTTGTGACACATTCGAATAAAGAATGATCGTAATGAAGTTTAACACGATCGTTTCTGATTCAATTGCATCTCAGACAAGTTCATAATAGATTTTTCATTTCCGAGTATGATGATATAAATAAATGTCGATTGCTATACACGAATTGAATTTAATTTAAGTTAAAAATAAACGTCAGCTGTAGATAAAAATTAATTAATTTTTTTCGAGTACATTATATGAAAAATTTGTTGAACATTACTTTATTTGAATAATAATCTATAAAATATTTTACCGATTCATCGGTTACAGACTTTCCGGTCTCTCGCCATTCATGGGCGATAACGACATGCAAACTATGGCTAATGTCACAGTGGCAAAATATGACTTCGATGATGAAGCCTTCGCAAATATATCAGAGGATGCCAAAGATTTTATCAGAGTTCTTCTTCAAAAAAATATCGAGTAAGTCTTATCGTATTTCATTTTTGCACACGTCGTCGTTGATTTATGTGCGTTAGATTAGAAAAATGTGGTTGTTTAGAATTTTCGACGCATTTAATGTTAACTTTAAATGTCTTTGCTTGAATACTAACGCTCATTGAACAAAAAAACTGTTCGAAAATGTCATTTACATATTTTTGCTGACAATATCTACTTTAAATTGTTGGTTTACATTTTTTTGCTTTTTTTTTTCTTCATTTTAAATATACAAATATTCGCGGTGACAATTTTTTTAAAAAATCCAGAATATAAGTAATGTAAATTATTTCAAGTAAACAATGACTTTGTGCTATACTTTAATTTATGATCTTTAATTTGTTGATCGTTTGAATAAATAATTTATAAATAGTGGAATTTTGTTACTAACGATTAAAGCATTGTAACACAACTTTAATTCATAATTTAATTTTTCCAACTTTGAGTTTACTTTGCTCTTTCGTTCCAAATTAATAATAAAGAAAAATATTGTAGTAAAAAATGTAGGCTGTAATTATAAGTCACACGATTGAAAAAAAAGTGTTGAGTGCACTTCTAATAAATTTTTTTTAAATGATTTACACCAAGAACAATAATTTATCAATAATGAAATTAACAAAATTTTTATATAGAAATATAAGTCGAAAGTTCTCATGTTTCAATAGATTTGAATAAAAGTATATATTATTGCAATGAGAAAAACAAATTTGTGAAAATTATCATTTCGATTGTGAGAAACACTTTTCAAACAGTAAAACAGGTGTGACTGAAAAATTCATTCACATGAATTTCCTACAACTTGTTCTTACTAATTTGCCCACATAAAATAATTTGTAACTCTCTAAATAATAAATTGTTACGTTGATAAAACAACTTCAGTCACAAAGTTTTTCCACCAACGCAATGAAAAAATTGCAGTTCAAAGTCATACCATATTTTTATTCAACAACTGTGAAACCGTTTTCATTGTGCAAGTCAAATACCTCATTAAAAAATACTGAATTTTTACGAAACGATATCAAACTTCATAAGCATTCATAATGCCACTGAACGTTTCCTTGCGCCACAGATGGATCAATACGTTTGCAGACAAACGCGTAACAATACATTTCACTTAAATTGAAATTAATCGAAATCATTTCCTTAATATTGTATGATGTATGAACAACCAGCCAACGATCATTTGGCAACAACTAAATCAGCGTGAATGTTATGCGCTTATTGTTTCATATTACAAATATCGTGCAACTTTTATAAACCCTCAGAATTTGGTTGGCAATGATCCAGCAAATTTATCATTCGTATCATTTGGCTATCATTATATTAAAGAATGCGAAAACTTTGAATCCATCTGTGACGCTAGGTTTTAAAGAGAGAAAGAGAGAGAAAAAAGAGAGGATTATGTGTCCAACAGTAATGTCCAATTATCGATTCTCATATTCAAAGACGATTGACAAGAGACCACAAAGTTCGCGAGCATGCTCTTCCATCAGTTTCCAAAAGCGTCCCTGAAAACCCGAGCATTAGTTAAACAGGACCGTCTCCGACATTTCAGAAAACGTGCCTCCGCGAGTCAGTGTCTGCAGCACCGATGGTTGGCCCGGAAAACCATTCCGATTCCTCGTAAAACTGGTGCTAAAACCAAAGTCAATAAATCTCAGAACAATAACATTAATAGCATCAGCCGGAATGGGGTTAATAACAATCACAACAACAATGTCCCTGAACTTAAGGACGAGTTGGACGTGACTAAGGACAACCTGCGACTTTTCGTGGAAAGGTGGCGTGAACATCCGGACAGTCCTTACAATATTGATTCTAAATCAGACAGCGACTTTCTTCGTCTACCTACGATGGACAATGATGTTCGATCGGTGTCCCTACGTGGCCAAAGCCCATCACCCTGTGGTAGCATTTGCAGTACCGCATCTGAATCCTCAAAAGATAACAGTATTGAAGTTGCTGAAAGTCCCCAACTGACCTTGGTAGATCGTCGAGCTTCTGACAGTGCAACTCTTGAACGACACCGGGATCCAGCTTCGCAGATCATCCTGGCGGAGGAGATCATCAAATTGTCGGATCACCTGCGAACGGTAGCTATGAATTCGTTTGTATCGCGGGAAGACCATTCCAAGAAGAAGAATAGCACGCCTTCTAAGGTAAAAAAGGTGGTACCAAAAGAGACCAATGAAATAGCAGAGAAGCTATCCAATATTACGAAGCAGAGGAAACTCAATGGGACCACCTTCAATGGTAGTAGGACTTATGAGAAGAACAGTATCAGCAGTGGTTCGACGTTCACTTTGAAGAAGACTAGTAAAGAGATGCAGAGTGAAAAGGTAAATTCGCAAATGAATTCTAAAGAGCAGCCTACCAATTCCATTTTTAAGCAGCCTGTCAAAACGGATAAGCAAATGGATTTGACGCCACCCTGGAGGAAGTCCAGGGCGAAGCATAAGTTCAGTGAGATCTGCCGGGATGTACCGAGGATTACGAACCTGCAAGATTTGCATAAGAATTTGAATTTGGACGAACCGACGAGTACGAAGAATTTATTGTTGCAGTTACTGCACGAGTGGGAAGATGTTAGCAGACCAAGTGGTCTGGGTAGGAAGTCAATTAGCGTCGACTGGTGTGTCCAAGATGTCGCCAAGAAGTCGCTAAACTCTCTGGCAGAATACTTTCATTTGGAACAGCAAAAAGCTGCTGGCTCTTCGTCTGCAACCTCGACGGTGCCTCGTTAAACTACTTGGTTTTAAATTTCGAATAATCTCACTGAGTGCACAGTGTTACGAATGTGGGTGTATGTTAAAGTATCGTAAAAATGTGTATATACATCGTTATATTGTTTGAAAATTTGTATATAATATCGTGAAAGAAGAGTCTATATCAGAGTTAAAAAATTTGGAAATAATTTTTTGTATTACACTATTCGTTCAGTAATTTTCATATATTATTTTGACAACTATTTACTTTATGCCATATAATGCTATAGACTTTAAGTAGCAAGACCCGAATGTTTGTTCTTTAGTATTTTTATCGTACATCTAATCTGTGGTCATTTGAGGGTAACTGATTATTGACTTGGTATGTAACGTATACTGAAATGGTAGATCGTATTGTTCGAGATTGAATTACTATTAGATATTAATAGTATTATATTTATGTTCATCTGTAATGTATTTTCAAGTACGTTGAGAAGAATCAATCAATGAGTTAAAAAAAATTAAACTTGCTACCTTTATGGATATGCTCACATTTTTTGGTTGGACCTGAACAAGTTATTGAAAAAAAAAAAAAAAAAAAAAAAAAAAATAGAATGTGAACACAGAAAAGTAATACTACTAATATTTAATAGTTTTTCTTTTTATTGAATACAAAAAGTAGTTATACTGACTTGTTGGAATTAAGTATGAATGTGGATTTGATTTTGCAACGATTGAACAATTGTGATATTTTTCTATTTTAAATTCTTGACTTATTAGTGTAAATAAAATACAGTAATTATTACGTAAATATTGTATTAATTTGTGCTGATATAATATTTGTTTTCGATTAATTAGTCAACAATAATTATTCAATGTAGGGAAGATTAAATACAAAGTTTCGTAAATAAGCTGAATCGTGCTTTGACGTCGATAGTTCAAATACCTTCACTTAAAATTGCATCAGTATGGTTTTCATATTTTTACTACTTTTTCACATTTTCGGTAAAATAAGAAACAATTCTAATCATTTGTATTCAAATCAATTAAAAATATGCACAGATATAAAGCAAACTTTGTCCTTTTTTTATTCAATTACGTTTTTGCAAAAATCTTTTTTTTTCAATTAAATTTAAGATAAAATATGCAAGTATGTAAAAATACAACTGTATTCACTGAGTGATTTAATTATAGGTGCTACTCTATTGTACTATATACATGTGTAAATGAATTTTGTTAATAAAGTAATTTTATCTTTTGACTGAATGTATAAAGTTTTTTTTCTCTACAATTTATAAAGTAAACATAAAATCTGGCTTTATTTACTACATACATGTGAGCCTACATTATTTACAACTATATTTCCAATCGAATAACTTTATTAAAGTAAACAATCCATAATTTTCATTTTGGCCGACAAATTTAAATGAATAAGATAAATGTATCAATAAATGACAATGGACCAATAAATGTCAATTTTTGGTTTTATTAATTAAAAATAATTGCATTTTTATAATATCCAGTAAATATTTACAACTGATTTAATACATCCGTCAGTAAATATATTCTTAAAAAATATGGGTCCTGTCGTTTGCTTCATATGTCATTCACTGATACGTTTATTTTAAACATATTTCGAACGAACACGGTCGTATTTCAATCATAAAATAATGATTTTGCGGCAACATTAATGTTACACATAAATAATTACTATGAGTTGTAGCTTCCGCTTCAAAATTTTATGTTACTAATAATTACATACATTATTAATCACGACCTCGCCTTAAATTTTGTTTTAATTAAAATTAAAGTACTTTCAAAATTATTTTCAGAAATATAAATATTACGTTACATACAAAAGAAAAATAATTTTTGTCATACTGAGAAAAAAATGTTCAATTTTAAACTTTCAGTTGTTATGCCTCATTCATACTTTTGATTATGTGAAAAAAGAAAAATTATTACAATTTAAACGTTAATTCAACGCTGGTCGATGATTTCTTGAATGTTGTAAAATCAATTTAAATGTTGTTGATTCCACTAACACTGTTCGTCATCGTTTCATTATCATTTCATTTCTAACTTGTTTAATTTTTAACCAACTAAATTACATTGAACATGAGCTTCAATACGGTAATAAGTTTTTTTTTTTTTTTTTTTTTTTTTAATTCAATTAACTTAATCAATTAAACTTTCTAAATTTAACTGAAGAAGCCATTTGAAATAATTATTCACATCAATATATATTAAACTGCAATTTGAAGTGACATTTGGTTTAATTAATTTGCAAACTTTGTGTCACAACTTGCACGTTACGAATTCGCGTATCAGCGATTCATTAATGAAGTTTTATTAGAAAAAGGCCAAGCGCCGGGCAGGCACTAGAACACCGCTGGATAGAGGCACCTTTGGAAAATCCCATTTCTAAGGTCAGACTCAAACGTTATGTGATCAAGAAAAGATGGGTCAAGGCAGTCAATACTATTTTGGCACTCAAACGAATGGGAGCTCATTTTAGCGTCGAGGCGGTTTAATTGCTACTGTCGAAATTCGGATTTTCATGGTTGTATTAACATCGGACGATAATACAAATGTGACACTGAGAAAAAAAAAGCTTTACAAAGTGTCGAAATGTAGTAATATCATTTTTTCTTCGAATATAAAAAGATTTGTGGTAGACTTTTCTTTATAATTCTCTGGAAAATGTTGACAATTTTGAGAATTTTATAATTTTAATTGTATATAAGTTGTTTGTTTTTTTTTTTATCCAAAATTACCAAAATCATGGTAAAATATAAAAAAAAAGATATACTTCATATATGTGGATGTCTTTTCAAAAAAATATTCAACGCATATTTTTTTAGCTTGATCTTACATATACCTCACGAAACATTTGGAGAGACGTTGGCTGCCATTAAATTATGCTACATCAACATTTTTATGTTTATTAGGCTATTATTCTCACACTTTATGACCCATTCGAGGGAAGTATAGTGAAAATAAACAAGTACAAAAAATAATAAGTTTAAGAAAGAAATGTTTCAACGATATTCATTGGCAAAAGTCCTATATTCAGAATCCTGCCAATAGTGCACTTAAAGTGCAGATATATTTTTATAAACGGAGAGAAATAGTTAAGAATTTTCGCCAAAGTTAACTGATATACATAGTTTACACGTTTGATTGTGAAATTCTTAATTCAAATAACGTTTAGGATTTAATGTAGAGTGTTTTTTCTTGTACAGTAATTAAATTGATTATCGTTGGACTTGCGTCACAATAATGTGTATTATTAATGACTGTATTTCAGATTAATATATCAATAAATTTAATTGCATGAAACGTTTATTTTCTGTTACCATTCTGCAATAAACTATATGGTTAAACTAAATTAACGTTGATGTTTTGTAAATAATGACATAAATTGAATAAATAAAACTTTATATTAAAATTGCATTATTTACCTACCTTCTTCATTTCTTTCTTTTTTAATAAATATAATATTATTTAATATTCAATATATTTACTATAACAAATTAAGTATAATAAAATTATGCTTTACTGAAAACATTTCCTTCAAACAAAATATTTATGTTTGTTTCTTATAAATGATTTCAAATCTTGATTGTATTTTTTTTGTGCTTTAAATGCCAGTAATGTGTACCGGAATTTGGGTCAAAGTCGCTAGGGAGCCAAACTGCCAGGAAGGACAACTACCGGGTGATGCTAAGTTCAAATTGTTGACAGTTAAATAATGTGGAATGGCACGGTATGCATAATACGTATGCATAATGTGACAAGTTACTGTGATACGTGTTTGTATAACGAGGGTTCGATATATATACATTACATACAGTAATATGCTTGTTTTCTCATAAATATTACTTGCATACTTAAATATACAAAAAATATGACAATTTAACACGAGAATTGACAAAATCGTTATGTTTCATTTGAATTGTTATCTACTTTTATACTCTTATAAAAAATTGTTGGAGTCAAAATTTGCAACCATTTCAAGAAAGAATCTCGACGTTATTCTGTTTTCATTTCAAAACTAGAACATTATCTGTAGTCTAAATTTGACAATTTTAACATACACTGAGAGCAATTTTTGTAACCATTACACAAAAAATTTGTACTTTATAAATTTTCTCATCATTACATTATTTTATAGTAACGATTACTAAAATTTGTTGCAACCGATAAATATCATGCATTCTATCATATAAATTCTGGTAGCCTATACAGAATAATTATGTAATGATGAGAAAACCCTAAAGTAAGGATTTTTTAGGTAATGGTTACAAAAACATTTCTCTCAGTGCATTATATTGAACTATATATTAATAATGGAACATTCTATGACTTTGAGAATGATTTGTTTTATAAAGTAGTAAGCGAATTTTTTTTAATTTTTTGTTAATTTTACTATGTTAAATGATTAATTTAACTATATTAATTTAACTATACTACTATTTAACTATATATTAATTTAAATTTAATGTTTGTTATCAAAAGAATACAAAAAGATTCAAATGAAAAATAATGATGTCTGTGTTTTAACAATTGTCTATGTTCTTTCTTCTTTGAGTATATTCAAATAAATTTTAGGTAACTCAATTTCACTCACCCTTTTCTGCTTCGTATCCATCGACGTCCACGCCTTTTCGACCTATAACACAAAAATTAGGTTTTTATTATGATTATTTCACATCTACTTTTAAGAATTAAAAAGATGGGAAGAAAAAGTTTAATCAATGTTTTGCACGAAGAGAAAGTTTTAATCTAAATATACAATACTTATGGCAATATGAAACTTAATATACAATTTTCTGTGTAAAACGAAATAATGTTATGCTACAATATAATTTTCTCTTCGTGTAATTACTAAAGCCAATAAGCAATTTATGGAAACTAACAATGCATTCAAACTTTAAATTATTAACTAAATGTTGCGTTGTCGAATTGGAATAATTACTGTTCGCATTATCAGAATTATGAAAATAATGTATGTAGTGAACGAGAGGCACGGAATATGTTGCTATATCTGCACATTTATAACAATTTAAAAGTTTGTGTGTCACCTGTGAGGTAAAATGACTCATTTCTCCCAAGAGACTTTTGTTCGCTGATAAAGTGAATTTTCGATGATAAGTTATCATTTTTTTGATTTAATACAAAAGTTCTACATACACTTGAAAAAAAGCAAAAATGAAAGGGTAAAACTTACTGTTGTGTTAATGTCAAAAAAAAGTACGCTTTATAAATAGTTTACATCTCAATTAATTTTTCTGTGGCAAGTTTTGTTAGTCAATATATGTTTATATTACTTGAAAAACATTTTCTGACAAGTTCGCTTTAAAATAATGATAATACATTCATTTGAAATATTTCAAATATGTAAAATGTGACGTGTATCAATAAAAAAAACGTGGATGTGTGCATTTCATTCAATCCCTTGCAACTGAACAAATCTTTTTTACCGACTGTGTATTTATTTCCGGATTACTTGATATAGGTGGCGGTATAAATCAGTATATCCATGCATTTAGGTAAATTCAATGTTATTGTGTTTATATCGTTTTATATAAATCATCGCACAGGTTACAGGCGATGCTACAGAGAAATTACAATAACAATGGTAAGTTTACTCTTGATTTCTGTCTCATGTGTTCTAATTAATCAGTCATGAAGAACGACTGTTCGAACACCAACAAGCATTGGTAATGATTCAGTTAATTATTAAATTTACCGTAAATGTAGGTTATGTTGTGTTTAGGTACATAAGCACAATAAACGATATTGATATCATTATTTTTATTGTGTATCAACATTACAACTAGCATTATAGTAATAATTGAGATAGTATTACTGATAAGATTTGATACAAGATCAAATTAACGTATCACAATGAATATCATAATTAATTGGTAATGATATATTGTGCATTAGATGAAAAGATGTTCCGAAATATTGAAACTATGGTTTATATGCTGTGAAACTGAACGTTGTTTAAATTTATTTAGTTTAATTGCGTGCACTCAACTTCTATAAAATTCAAAATTTTAATAAGGTAATAAACAGAGTTATTATTGTATTTATTCTTGCATAAGTAATTAAAATAGGTAATGTATCATATTGATTATTAATAAAAACGTAAAATTAAAACTTTCAACATTAACGTAAATGCATAACGAAAAATGCATCCCAATATAAATATAAATGTTATGTAAATTATTAGTATTGCATATACTATGAGACATTATATGTTTAGGACGATATTATATTGTCCATTATTCTGCAGATTCTAGTCATTAGGATTAAAGGATTTAATAAAAACTTCTTAATATCCGTGACTTTAATGTATTAATATTTTGAACAAGAATCCTTTCTTGCGAAAACTTTCTCTGAAGCATTTATTTACATTAGAAAGTTTAGATGACTTTGGATAGATTTTAATTAAATAATTTAGTTAGAATGAAAAAAAGTTTGCACAATAAATAAATTAGGTTTGTGGATGCTTGATTAAAAGTTATATGAAGTATTCGTACACCTGAATATATACTACCAGTTATACCTTCATGTGCAATAACAACCGTACACTGAATTTCCACTTTCGTTTTCAGTTTGAATACGTTTAATGATTTACTTTTATCTTTATTTTTCTCAAGATTATTAATAATCTTTTATGATATATATAATCTATATAAATTATTAATAATATACAATAGTAGAATGTGAAAACTGTCATTCATGGTAATATTCGGTTGTTTTACGCGCAAAAGAAAAAATAATTTTGAAACGATTTCAACTTTTTACCATGATTAATATGTTTGAAAATAAAGATAATATATTTGGTTTGTTCTAAAGTCTCAGCTTTTACAAAGCATCTTACATAAATTATTCGAGATGAAAATCGTACTTTAATCTTTCAAATCACAAGAGAATGAATACTATCAGAGTAATGTATGGAAAAGATTGTACTTTAACAATAGCAGATCTTTTGCTGCAACAAGAACACTTTGCGATAGAAAATCCTTCGTGAATTCGAACTTCTCAATAAATATTTTTTCTCAAAGTAGAAATGAATTCCTGGAAAAAAAAGTCGTCGAAAGCACAATACTGGTCAGAGAAATTGCTGTTTTTAAAAAAAGAAAAACCGTCGGCTGTAATTTTTTAGATATATACTGGCATATTTATTTATATCGTTTGATGTATATATTATGATGATAATGAATTGAATATCTATAAAATCAATGTGAATACTAAGGTCATGTAATATATTAATATTAATTATCTTAAGAAACTAATTTGAATAATAATCCAGGTCATATATGTTTAATTTCCAGGTTCAATCGAAATTATTTTATTCATTTCCTCGCTTCGCAGATCATTTAAAGCACCTCGCTTTTATATTAAAAAGCCTTATTTTCCGGATTCTTAATTATTCGAATTCAAATTGTATGTCGAACACTCGACCCAATTATCTCGCTCTGTTATTAGCTGAAGATTACATTTGAATCGTTGGACTTTTTGTTTAAGAATCAGCAAAAACATTTAAACAATAACCATTGCCACGATTTATCAAGATAATCAAGCATTCAAGCGGAAGGTCTAATGAAACCATGGAGCAACATAAATACAAGTTTTGTACCATTAGGAAATTAATCCTAGCATTATTAGTCGAGCGCAAACATTGATTTCCAATGTTTCGCATCTTTTAATCTGCGTAATATTTTATAGGAGAATCCTTTGAATTTGTAATGAGAGGAAAAAAGAAGAGATCTTAATTTCACGGTACATTTGAAATTCCACTTAAAGTATGTCTTTGGCACGGGTACATATTTTTGAGGTAATAAAATTCAAGTGTTGTAAAATAAACACTAAATGCGAGCAAAAATACTTGTCAACGATCAATGGAATACGAAACATTTATTTTATACTTTTTGCGAGGAGTTTGAAGAAAAATGACGCAATTTATTACATGCGAAATTTTCTGCTGTATAAATTGTACACTGAGAAAAATGATCGCGCAGTCAACAATATTTGAGTTGACTTTAAAACATGACGGACTTGTATATGGCGAACAAAGCGATGTAATTAGGTCTACAATGCGAACATTGAATCTGCGATATCAATGTTGAATTAATAAATGTTTCGTTATTGGCTAATTTTCATTTCTAGCACAAAAAGGTTTTCTCATATAGATAATGTATACATCAGAACATTTCTCGACAATTCTTTTTTTTTTTTTAAAGCACATATCAAAAAAAGAAGGTAAAATATTGAAATAATGATTCATCTATGGAACAAATTATTTAATAATTCAATAAATGGCATATATCAATAGATTTATTAAAATCTATTAAAATTATATTTTAATTGAATAAAATGTATTATAAATTTAAGTAATTTATTATTATTTACAACAAAATATTTGTACTCAAAGAAAAATTATTTAAATTTAATACATTTTATTGCTCAATTTAAATACAAATTTAATAAATACGTATTCGAATGAAAATACATTGAAATTAAAAAAGATGTTTAAACAGTAACTAACTCCTTTTTTGCATGCAGTGGTATTTCGGTGGACAATTTTTTAATTTTAACGATTCAGCATTCGTATCTTACTCAGCTTTTAATGAAATTTGGTCTATAATTTAAAAAAACTGCCTCAGAATGACAAGTAATACCACTATGAAATTCAATGTTTTTAAATTCAAGCAAAAATCCATGATCCAACGGGGATGAAACGGAGCTCGAGAGTGAAACTATAAATCGCGTAAAAAGTTGCGTGACCACGTCAATTCAATTACGTATCAAATATGTCAACAATCCGTATTATGCGAGAAATGTCGTAATAGATTCGATTAGGTTGGTTTATCGATCGATCCGGTTATTTTATTTCGTCGAATATTGGACGTCCGCTGAAGCCGGTACTTCAATATTCATCCGAGGAACATCGCCGCGATAAACAGAAACTCTTATTCCATTAATATTTTCGATGCAGCGAAATATTATAAGGCGGATTTCCAGCGACTTGAATAAAACGACGAGCCACACGAAATGCACCGGTCTTTTACTTTTTTTCCTCCCGCTGCCGTCTTTTTAATCAAATTCACGCTGAAGCTGCGTCGAGTGAAAAATAAACATCTTAATATATCGCCGCGGTGTCGTTGTTGCTGCGCTTTTTCCCTCGGTGAATTCTACGGATTAAACGTCTTATTTTGCAATTTCACGTTGAAAATTCTGGAAACGGACGTTTTACATATTCGCGGCGTTCTGCAGCTTGCATTTTTCGGCACGCGCAGCGGCTAAAAGTCTGAAAGAAACGAATCGCATTGTGCCGTATGGTGAATGTTGAATCACCGGCAGAATATGAACTCGGGGGGGAAAACACTCTCACGCGCGATCCAATCTTTATTGGAGACTGAGAGCAGACGAAAATGCAGGTGTCGCGTAGAAATGCTTCTTCCGTTACGTGAAGCGGAAGCGCATTTTTATTTTCTTTTCTTGTTTCCCCCCCCCCTTTTTCAATTACGACGACAAATTGGAGAACAATGTCAGAATTACGAATTTTCCCGGCAGAAATAAATTGTTTAATATATAATGTTGTAGCAAATATTGTAGGGTTGTAAAAAACGTTTTTGTTAAATTAAAGAATAAATAATAAGACTGTTTTGATCTAAAAACTGATTATGTGTTCAAACGATATTTCATGTTAGTCTAAGTTTAATTGAATTAATTTCAACTTTATTTGATTGCGTTTTTGATTGATATGGGAACATAATTTCTAACGGCCTTGCAACTTCTGGAGTTACTGAGTCTCCGTTTTCTGAATCGCGTTTCACCATCATATTTTGCATTAATGGCATTCTCTGCGAATTTCGTAATAGTTTTCCACTTTTTTGTTTTACGTTCGGAAATTCATTCAAGAATAGAAATGCAAATGTTTTTAACACTGAATATCACAAAGAAAAAAAGTTGTGAAATTGACAGCGAAATTTAACGCATTATTTATAATATAATAGTTTTATGTATATATATATATATATATAAATTGCTGTGGTAAATATTTCTTATCAAGTTTAAAGTTCACACGTTGTCGATCGCGCGCCTCTTATTTTGAGATATCAGCGACTGATCGAGTTGATGAAAAATTTACACAAAATTGCAATTTTATTCTTGAATGTGTATCAGCCGATCCCTAGAACTCGGAAATGCATCCATCGATCATTGAGGAGTCAATAAATTTTAAAATGTATAAGCCATTTCAACTTTAGCAAGTCCTAAAATGGATCGTAAATATACTGATAAATAAATAACACATGCAATTCTAAAGTTATGAAAAAATGTCTAAATAAAGTATAAATAGTTGAATCGAAAGTAATGAAATTCACTTGATGCAAGAAAAAAAATAATTCAATATTTGATTACAATAATGCATCAGGTGCACTCAGAAAAATGTATCACTAAATTTTACTGTTAAACCAGTACTTTAGATTTACTACACATAAAAACGGTAGTATTTAGTATAAATAGTAGTATAAATTGTTGTGTTTACCGACTAAATGCTCCCCCTTTTATGCTTAATAAAACTAAAATACTGTTTCAACAGTAAAATTTAGTGACGCATTTTTCTAAGTTTATGATTAGATTCATTTGAAGTAGCATTCTCTTGAACGAATTAATAATTTATGAAAACGCTTCGAAATAAAATTTAAATATCGAATTTAACGTGTGTGTGGATGAGACTCATAATTAATTACTTAATTAAGCTTAAAAAAGATTTATCGCCCTTACGATTATCATTATTCTGTGCTAAAGAAAACATAATTTGCCGTTAATCAATACACAAGAAGAAATTCATTTAATTATATTAATTTTACATCCACATTTTAAAAATAACGACCTCATAAAGTAAAGCTTGTTGTCGTAACAATGTTAATGGAATATCGTAAAATTGTTAACAACGCGGTATTATTAAAGTTCATATTTTAAATATAAATCACAAGGCAAAATGATTTTAATTCCGTTATCTGTTGAATTACCTGATATTGATTAATATTTTTGCAATGGCAAAGTTGCATTATAAAAAAAAGTTTACATTTTGTAAGTAATTACGTCATACTTTATGTATTTAATTACTTCATTAATGTTTTGTGAAAGGACAAAGAAGAAAAAGATGAATACGAAGTAAAATAAGTTTTAATATACTTGGCAGTAAAATTTCAATTTTATGACAAAAGTCCACGACGCAATGAAGCATTGTAATTTTTAATGCGAATTTAATGCAACATTTGCTTTAAATTTAAATTAAATTTAGAGACATGTTTGTACATTGCATTATTACCAATTCTAACTTTCATGGGATTTTCATACTTCTCAATAGTCTTTTACAACGGATGTCATAAAATCATAAAATACGCGTATGTTTCGTATATGTCGAAAATTTTTCATCTGCCTGTATCAAGTAGATAGCAAATAGCGAATCCATACTAAATTATGAACCTCTCAACTCAATGCCATATCAATTATATACAGCATTCAGCACATCCGTTTAATCGACTTTTTTTTTTAAGTATACATTCAGATTACCCGCTTGTTGAAATGCTAATACGGAATAATAAATTACGGAAGTGTTGTGGCTATAATCAAACACTTAATTATTTATCGAACTATGTGTCGAAACAATCTATACGAATCGATTTTTTTAAAGTGAACAACATGAGTGACGTTGATGACTCGACGATAGTTTGTTATAAAAAATCATTGATGTCATGAGATTCCTGACTTGGTATTGAAATATTATATTATTTATTTCAAAGTATATTTTAAAGTATTGATAAAGACAAGCACAAATTGATATATGCCGAAACTTGAACCTGGCACAACTTTAAAGTTGAAAATAATTGTTTCGTGCTTCTTTCATTCTCGTATATCCTAAGTTTGGGTCGAGATGGTACGAAACTTACGTATCTCTTATGTTTTGTAATTTGATATCATCCCGTTGGGAGGCATTTGCACCCTTAAAATTGTTTTAACATCTACGTAAGAAATATTTCATCGTTTCTATTTCTTTCTTTTGAAATGACGAATACTTTCGTTCTTATAAATTCTAAATAATAATGAAAAAATCATAAGAAGGAATTGAGAAATTTTAGACCTCGAGTAAACAAAGAAAAATTGTATTGTAAATGTAATTTTTAGTTGCTAGTCTGATAGTTTAACAATGGAAATTGAATTTAAAGGGTGATGAAATTACATGTTAAAAGAACATAAAAAAAAATAGTTCAAGTATACACTGAGAAAAGTGAGCTAGATATTTTTATTGTTTAAATAGTAAAGTGGATCCATACTTGTCATTGCACGAAAATTACTGTTTTTAAACAGTGGATTTTTTATGTAGAATAGGATATAAGTTTGTTTTACCGTCCAATATTATGTAGCTAGCAAGAACATGTTTCTGTGAAAAACAGGAACTTCCATGTAATGACAAGTATGGGTCTAGGTTACTGTTTAAAACAATAATTGCTTCTATCTTATTTTTCTCAGTGTAAGAAGACAAGTTATTCTAAAAAGATACTGAAGATACCGTAAACTTCATACGAATGAAAATGTTTTTGGAATATGTTTAATATGATCTAATTTTTGTTAAAAAAATATGTTATCAGTTTTCTCATTTCTTATATTTTTTACAAAAGTTTTCATCAAATATAGATTAAAAGAAATTTATTAATTACCTTAAAACTAATTCATCAAATTTTACTTTGTTTCAAGTTTTTTATAATTTTTTTACTATTTCAAATCTAGCAATAAAAGTTAAATTTCATGGGATGTCATTTTTTTCCCCAAGAGAGGCACAAAAATGTACACGATTATTGATCAAGTAAAGCAAGGTATTCTTTACTTACCGTCAAAAGTTATATAT
>JABFOV010001058.1:0-28489 GCA_022817685.1 Aradophagus sp. ZL-2020
ATTTTAATCTATTACAAGATTGAGTTGAAAGTTATTCTTTATTCTTTCTAAAATATATTTCAAAGTAAAAATCAATTGATCTTATGGAAATTTTAAAGTAATATACACAATTATTTTACAAAAGTGTGGATTAATCACACAAAGTGATTCTTTTATACGCTTCTTTTTCAATGATTCACGTAATATAGAATAGAAAATATCCTAACATGTGAAAATATTTGATAGATTATTAACATTACGTATATTATCAATATATACACATTTCTAATACACAGAAACATAACATTAATAAAGTGCATTTTCTATATCATGCAATTAAATTATTTGTGATAATTTCAAACATAATTAAATTTTCACACGTTACAAGGGTAACTTGGAGTTTATCATTGTTATTCTTATTAACAATTCACTATATTTTTTATCGATATAATTTTGTAAATATCTGTTTAATACTTCTAAATAAAACAACGTGGAAGACGTTAAATTTAATTTTTTTTATGTATATTTTACTTTTTAATAACAATACATTTTTGTATCATTACCTAAACGATATTATATGAAAGTATTTTAACTTCTTACATGAAATCGTTTAAAGCGGTTATACAAAATCTTGACATTTTAAATATTATGTTAAATGAAAATGATACAAATCTTCAGAATCTTTGATGGTTTGATCTACACACTCTTAAGAAACAAAATGGAAGTTTATTAGCATGTAAATTATTCTGTTTGTTAAGGAATAATTTGTTTCTCAAAATTTTCATTTGAATTATATTTTACAAAACAAACAGTTCTGACATTGAATTGAATCTGAATTTCATAAACTTAATTTCATAAATGTATAATAAATCGCATAAATATATAAAATAATAAAAATAGCTATAAACATAGGATTAAAATCTATAGTTATTCAAGCATTTGCTATAAGTGACCGCGTTTCAAATAACCGTTGGTATATTTGCAAACATGTTTGTTGTACTGCATTTGTCATCTCTGTGTATTCAATTTAAATGTGTATGTGTACTGTGACCATGATACGCCAATACAGTTTATAATGTATCTCGGTCAGCAAGTGACTTTAAGAAACTTTAACAAATATCTATATATTGATATCGTTTCCGATTCATATATATGTATGTTGACATTTTTATTTAAATGACAAAAAAAAAAAAAAAAAACTTTAAGGAATATATGAAAAATTTGAATATTTATTTTTACATTTCAAATCCTTCTAACTTAGAAAATTCCCCTCTTATTTGTTATATGTTATAGGACGTTTGAGTTTTTCATTTTTCGAAAAATCTCCGTATTCAAAACATCAAATGTTCTGAAAATGTATACGGTTTAAATATTTATAAATAATGTCTTTTAATTATAATGCCATAATACTTCAATTTGTAAGCATGTTTCATTAGCATTTCCACTTCTTTAAAAAGTTATTCACAATTGCACTTTATCTTTATCGATTCATCGTTGATTAAAACAATGTTTCACGTATGATAAAGGTTAATAAAAAATGCACTTATAAAAATAATATACAATTCTTCTAATGTCAAGTCAAATCTCAGTACCGTTTGACTAAGATATAAATTCATTACATTCTGCACTTTCTTTTCGATTATATGTCAAAGGTATTGTACGATAATAAAAAATGGTCAAGCATCATTTGAAGCGTCAAAATATTTATCAAATTTTTTGGACGCTAAAACTAAAATAGAGATCCACCACGATGTTCGATGAGTTGCTTTTAAAAACACGAAATTTCAATTTCAATCTATTCGTAATTGATAAGCCGATTTTTTATGTAAGCTTTCAGCACTTGCTGAAAAGAATTGCAATATGTTTTCGCCTGATTGACTGAACGGAACAAATCGCAAACATTTTGTACTTTAAAATGCAAAATTCGTCAAGCTTACACGAAATGTATAGACAGATGTTGCAATATTACGTTATGCATGCTATTCCATTTGTAATATAATTATCAAATATTGATTGAAACATTTGTAAAACGCGTGTGTAATCAAATGATGCATGTGGTTACAAGCATGATTACAAGCATGATTATAAGCCCTTTTCATTATTTCCATTTGTTTCAAACCGCGAAATCTAATTCCCAATGACAATCAGCATATGTAGCTATCCATCAAACATCGGATGGCTTTTGTATATACAAAAATTTCTGGTTGCTTTCACTTTACATTTTATGATCTTGCTGTAGAAATGGTTCGATTAGTCGAAATTTGACTTCTGCGTGAGTTTCTTTCGACTAGACTTTTGGGCGATTAGTAGTCGACGTGATTTTTAACGATAATCTACTTTTCGGCAATGAGTGAAAATTTGAAATTATCATGAAGACTCTTTGCATTAAAAAGAACTTGAAAATCATAAAAAATGGATAATCATAATAATATTGGAAAATTATTTTAATGGATATTGATTAAAATGTAACAAAGATTATTGCTTTTCTAATTAATCTATAATTTTTTTATCATGTATTCGTAGTGTGTGTATGTGAAGATACACTGTGAATACACATTTTTCAATGAAAAATATTGTTTTCATAAAAAAGAAATTTATAAGCTAAAAAAAGCTAACTCTTACACATAAATTCAAATGCATATGCAATAAAACTATAAATTCAAGCTATCAGCAATTACAAATTAAATCATCATCACTGTTCTCAATGTGATTACCAATAAAGCAATTTCACTTTAACAATCTACTCCTCCTAGAGTACAGATACATAGAAATAAATCCATAAAATATATAAGAATGAAAATTAAATAAATATATATTTACAAACTTTAAGCGATGCAATCAATAATACTCGTCGATCAAATCCAAAAACGAATAGCTCATATTTTCGTCAGTCCTCGTACGATTATTTCGCCTGATTGATTTACACGCTGGTGGTGATCTGTTCGATGATGGTGATGTCGCGGTGGCGCCGGGGTCGCGTGTGGTAGTGCTCGTGCGAATGGCCCAGACCCTCGGGCACGCTTTTGCTGGGTCTGAGAGGCATGTGGTGGAAGTGGTGAGGGTGACAATAGTGATCGACGTTTCTGAAACGCTCGACCTCGTCCTCCGCGGGTAGGTTCTCGAGGTCCAGCGGCACGTGGAGCGACCTCGATTTCGGCAGTCGGGGCCGGGGCGGCGGCGGGCACACGCAGCTCGGCTGTATCGCGCCGATGCTCGTGAGTGGCGGCCCGCTGAGTATCGGCGACGACGGGTGTCGGCCCCAGCCCACCAGGAACAACAGCGCAGCCCCGCATAAGGAACTTAATGTGCACGCGTAGTACCCCACCCGGGGACTACTTGCGTTCATATAACCTGCCGAATAAAGAATAATCATACTTGTTAATTTAAGTTTTACAACAGAAGATTTAGAGTAATATATACGTGATTTCAATACCGTACCCATCCCCCAAATTATAAAAAATATGTAATGTCCTAATTGTAGAATTTTTTTTTTTCATAAAACTAAACTACTTGGAATAGAATGTTGTTTGTACAGTTGATTAACTAAAAAATATAGGAGAAATTGTTATATATTAACATCAATATGTTTTATATAATTAATTTCATTGCATGATAAGCTAAAATTACGTGTAAATTACCTCACCCTATCACACTTCAACAAAGTCAGTTTAATATAAATGGATTATTTTTATAATAAGTGAAGTCTACTAATTACAGAATTAATCAGCTCATTTAAAACCGAATTTTTTTTATTCTTTGTTCCAAGTATTATACTTTTCTTGGCGTAGTTTATAAACTTCATAAAAATTTGAATTAATAATATTTCTTTAACGTTTATGAAAACGAGGTATGTTTAATAATGTTGTATAAATATTGCGCATCAATTTACAAAAGTTTTGCATACCACTGAAGCATGAATTGAGGTCTTTATGGATGCATAATCTCATAAATCGTATTCATATGCATACGCCATGGAGAAGACTTTTAAATGACCGTTCTACAGAGGAGCTTAACGACGAAGGAATTAGTGGTTCACGTTAGTTACAAACTTAATCTTTGTATAACTGCAATATGTAAACGCTTGATTGTCTTGGGTGAATTTATTTGGAATTCATCAGTTTATACATTGCGTAGCAGCTTTGCAGTATTAGATAAACGCGTATTGTATAAATAACTTAAAAAAGCTCAGTGCCAAAATATTGAAGTCAATACGTATTTATTGAGGTTCATATTCATTTGATTAGAATTAAAAGGAACCAGTGGCAAAAAATACATTTCAAATGTTTGTAAAATAATGTCATGAAAAATACAAAGTAAAAATAAATTAAACTGTCAAAAGCTTAATAAGTTGAGTTTTGATTGAAATCCATTTAATAATTGGAGTTATTATTTGTACAAAAAAATGTTTTAATCATAAAAAAACAAGATCTTGCCAATAAAAATGTTGATATTTAATAATTCCATTGTTTCACAATGATATTGAATTTATTATTTGGTTTTATCACAGATAAATACTAAACACAAGATATTCACTTGTGTTTTACCAACTTTATTGCACTACTGACTTTTATTTATTGCTTCAATTAACGAGCAAATATGTTCTTTAACCGCAGACAAGGTAAATAATTAATTTAGTATTGCTCGAATGCTTATTTCATTGCCTATTTATTGTTTGCAATTTAGTTATCGATTGGTGCAGCATCGATTGATTCCAATAAAATTAACACGCAATATGAATTCACTAATATTTCGATTTGCTCTTTTTAGAGCATTTGGATATTTGCACTTCATCTTCTGTGATTCCAGTGATTTTACCATTTTAGATTTCTATAATTATTGGTTGGATTAAGTTAATTACTATGTTTCTTTGCTAGAAATAGCACCAATGTGTGATCATTTATTCGTCATCGTAACAAAATTCTTTATGTGAATTTTGCTTTGACTTTTGATCAACGCTTTGTTTTATGAACTATAACTTTGTATTTTATTCCAATTCACTAATTTCGTCGAGATACGTTAGTCTTTAACTGCTTTCTCAATTAAAATAAGTTAATGTAGTTGAAAATAGTATCTACACAAGTACCTGATGACGCCACAAAAATCCACTAATCGTTTACAGTTAAACTAGATTTTCACTTGGCCAGTGTTTACGATTATTACTTTTGCTCTGAGAATTCGATGAGGTACGATCGAATTCGTTCGAATTTTCTTTAAGAATGTATAAAAATTGATTCTTAAATGTCTTATCTGCAATTTTCTTGTGGGACAGTGACGTCGAATCTAAAATTAATTTTATTAGAGTCTGAATTATTGAAATCTCTGGAAATAAAAATAACGTGCAAATAATTTCTATAAAAATGTTCTATCTTTAATTAATATCTTTGAGTTGATTTCTTTAAATATATTTTTAATTATCTCGTAACCTGATTTCGCTAATTAAATTCAGAAAGATTTTGTCAAAGAAATCAAATTCTATATTTTTTATTTTAACTACAAAATAACGAAAAATAATTTTTTGATTGTATTATATCTTATATGATATTTTATAAATATAATAAGTCAATATAAATAAAACGTACTTGTGATGAATTTTTTAAAAATTAAATCAAACATGTATGTAAAAGAAAAGTATAACATAATAAATACATTTTGATTTATTCCATTGGCTCATTTTATTTCCCGATGTCGACAATGTACCATTGTTCTGCAGGACATTATAACGTTTAAGGAATCATCCCAAAAGCTTCCAAATAAACTAAAATCAGTCCGACCGTCAAAGAACTCGGTACATGTGATTTGTTTCGACTTTTTACAGGTCAGTGGTTCTAAGTTACCTTGTCTTCAGATCGACCACGGTAACTTTGATCCACAAACTAAGTAGAAAAAGAACCGAAGTCGACTTATTGTATTTTTCGTTTGATCATCCTCAAATTACCATTTACATTATAAAGTACGTAAATCCCAACGAACTACTTTCACGATTTTTTACATTTCCTTCTCCAAGGTGGCTATTATTTTAATGAAATAAAAGTCCTTTATTTTTCCAGTTTTTTTGGATAGTGGTTACCCTACTATACAGTGAAAAAAGAAGTGAGAAAATGTTTCTTCAATGTTCCTTTACAGAGCTGTTGTATACTTTGCGGCAAAGTTTTTTTACCGTCTTACGTAGTAAAGGTATGTACAGAAATATCAATCTGTAAAGACATTATTACAATGTATACAATTTTATTACGCGACATAGTAAATTTTGCTCATCACAAAAGTATACGACAGCTTTATCATAAAACACAAAAATTTTCTCAATCCTTTGTTTTCTGTTCATAGTCGCTGTTGCAAATAATTTTGCCACATCTGTAAATTAACAGTTGGCGTAATTGAATTAGTAGCTCGAAACGCGCGTTATTTATGTGCATGGCAAAGTACGTACGCATGGCAAGTGGCTTTGGCAATCATCAAAACGCAAATGAGTACCCTTCATCGGCTAAATGCCACCGGCGCGAAGGTGTTGCCAAAGTGAATCAACGACAAGTTAAATCAGGCGCGAGTGGCGCGCGCAGACCGCGCCGGTTGACTCAAAGGAACACTTGGCGCCCAACGAGTCGTGCGAATGATTTACAATGTATGATAATACATTGACAATACTAATAAAAATTCGAGCGCATACACACGGGACGCTCCGTATTACGCAGCACGCATGAATAATGCACGCTCCCATTTGCATGTGAATTGAAATCTTATCGAATGCCTTGTATTTTGTACTTCCGAGTCGTCAATATTCCCGACGCTTGGCTCTTGCGACCGATGTTGCGAAATCAATGTTAGTTTGCGATGTTCAATTAAATCTCATTTTGCGTTCGTTTGCTGAATTAACGATGGAATAGGTGTATATTTTTGTCGATGAAGGCATCACTGACATTGTAATTTACATTGTACGTAATTGATAAGTTAACATAGACTTTGAATGAAGTGAAAAATGATTTTCTTTTACAAGAATTATATATGTGTAAGTGTAAATGAAGAACGTTTCTAATTTTGATTGAACATGTTTATAAAAATCGATGTAAGCTATGTGTTATACTTATATATATATATATATATATATATATATATATATATATATATATATATATATATATATATATATATATATATATATATTTTGCAAAATATCACTTTCCAATAAGTGATGCAAACTTCAACGCATTGAAAAACTGTCTCGTTTAGAGTGTAATTTCGTTTGAAAGATAAGTAACAAATATAAAGAGAATCCTTGAATCATGAAGAATGAATATTCACTTGCTGCTAGTGGTAAATCATATCTCATTTACTTATTAATAACTGTCAAACTTGTAACTACGAAGAACCGAATATCCACATTTAATGGAGAAACGAATTTCACTCATCAAAATGCATGGAGCGTTACGTCATTACGGTAACGAATGTTATTACATTACTTTATAGTGTAACGTACCACACGCTTTGTTGGGTGACGTCGTAGTCTACACATCCGACTGACTTTTGTTCCGGCAAAATGCTTGCCCCGACGAAATGTCTACTGCATGCAATTCAAGATACAAAAAAACAGGGGAAAGAAAAACGGACTGATTCGCCTAGTCGCGCTAACTAGATTGCCGGTCGACTTGCAGGTAAAACCGCGCCACTGTTTTCGTTATTAATGAGACCCCCAGACACGAAGGCGGAAAACAAAGGCGAGCGCGGCGCGTGTTGTAACATCATTGCTAGGCAATGTTTGTTGAATGTTTAATTTGAGCGCACGAAAACACCGCGCACCTAATCCTCGAATGCAACGTCTGTACTTTGAAAGAAACGCTGATTTTACTTACACGACAAATTCTTTAACATTCACAAAAAACGTAACGAAAAGAAAGAAAGTTGGAAATTGGTTTTTTGTAAAACTGTGTATTTTTTCTTCGATACGGGATTGGCGCCGCGAAAATGCAAAAGGGTCAATGTTTGTTGAGCAAAATTTTGCGATTTTCGGCGCATTCATTCGTGTTTTCCGCATCTTTTGACTTTTCGTTGAGCTTTTTTTACGCTTCGATTTTTTTTTGTTTTTTGTTAAGACAAGCGCACGAAAAGATCGAAACTTGAAAACAACATGAGTGTATGTCTGTATGTTCGAGTATAACTTCGTGTCAAAGTTGTAACGCAGTAAAAAAAATATACAAATGGAGGCTATGTAATAATTACGTTATAAATCGTAAAATTTGTGATTTTTAAGTAATGTGCATTTTGCGTAATATATTGTGAATATCCTGATATAAAATGTAATTTTTACAAACATTTCCTAATTTATGAGTTTTGCTGTAGTCTACATCATCCATTGTACGATATATATAATAATTTACAATCAAAATAAATCATTATTTTATGATATTATACTGCATGATAAATTTTACAATGTGTAGAATAGTATATATATTTTTTAAAATTTGAATTCGGGAAAAGATTTTTCAATTTACTAAAACCGCACAATATATTGTAAACTTGACAATGTATAGCGTAACTTTTGCAAATCAAAAGAAACTGCATAGCAGAAATCGCAAGAGCGAATTACACTGATATCACCTTCGGAATGAGATTCGATGTCGCGTTAATTCAAATGCCATTAATTAGTGCTGTAACAAATGATACTTACCGGTAAGAGGAACTCCAAGTAGAATGGGCAACGCCTCCGCCGCCTGCACGAGGGCCCACGACCTTGCGAAATGCCGGGCTCTCAGTCTCTCGAGGGCCAGCATCTTCAGAGAGTACAGAGCTCCACCGAGAGACGCGCCGTACAGGCCCGACGCCAGCACCAGTCCGTGGTATCCTTGCACACTGCCAAGGGCCACCTGAGCTACAGCTTCAAACAAATACATTACCTAAATACGAGCGTCGAGACTACGGTCGTTGTTTGCACTCTCAATCAGCGACGGATTTTATATTTATATATCTATACATATTTTATATTTAGATCTTTGAATTGTTTGCTTTCGAGCCATAAATTAATGATATTTGTTTGAAAATTTTATTGGTCAATGTTTAGTTTTGTAAGTGTACGTAGTATTGTTAATTGCATAAAAGAAGTTGATAATAAAAGAGAAAACCGAATTGTAACTAAATAAATGTTATTAATAATAAAATTAAGTAATTTACACTATTTAAATATTAAAACTTGTAACGTTATATTGTTTTAGAAGTGATTGTTACTATTTGGCTCTATCATGATAAGAAGGCACATCGACGTTGAAAATAATGTTTTCAAATCCGTGGCTGGTCTCAGTAGTATAAAGAAAACATAGTCAGACCATGGGTTTATATAGCTCGTAGATAGTTATTGCTTTCAATGGTATAAATTATACACTACATGCTTATCAAACGTGTAAAAAATTATTTTATTTCGAAACAATTTACTTTAAATGATTAAACATTTACAATTTTCTTGAATTTTAACGAAGAAAAAAAATCTGAAACTGTTTCAAAGATGCTAGCTTGTAAACTGTATTTTTTGATGATAATAATAAGTCACAAGTGTTTGAACATCAAATAACTCGAATCGTGGAGTATACAACAATGACTTTTTCATTTAAAAAAATGTAACGTATAATCAAATATATATTATATTCGATAAACTAAATGGTGTCACTTTTCTAAATAGAAATGTCCGTTTTTTTCAATAATTCAAAAACCGTTTAACTTAATTTCCCGTCTCGACTCGGATAAATCTGCTACTAATCCTGGACAGAAGATTTCGCACATAAACTTTAATAACCTCGTCATTTCATCTAATCGTCAGGAGATTTAATCTTAACACCGCTCATAGGGGAACGGCCGTTGAATTTCATTTTTGACGTCGCTTACGTGGCGAAATCCTTGGCCTGAGTTATTCGGGCAAAGCGAATTCATAATAAATTGTTGCAAATAAGCGCCGGGAAATTTAATGGCCGTGATACGCCGACAATTTTCAGGCCTTGTGTTCCGGTATCTTTAAAAACACCCAATTCACTCTTGCAAACCTATTAGACTACGAAGGTTGCAATGGCAACGACGTTTATCATTGGCCCAATAATTTGCTTGATGTTTTATCCAAGAATTATTGTCTTGAGCTCTTTTATTTGCATACAAGTTTCATTTAAAGTTGAAATCTTTCGTTTTCTCTTTTTTTGCTACTCATTTGATTTAGTTTTATCTTAAATGGTGCACCTGGGATCCGCGAACCGGGCGCAATTAGTTTCACGAAACAGTCGTACTATTTGGGTTTAAATGAAACTTCGACGTACAACGATGTCTAATGATTTCGTTTCCCGGAAGAAGTTATTATTTATACACCTTTAATTGCGTTTTTTACTTTTAATGATGGTCTTATTTTTTTCTTGTTTTAACATTGTTATATTGAATGTGATTAAAAAGTTTTTTTTAAATATTGTCTTAAAAACGTGGTAAACCTAACGCGTATACCCGAATTTCATTGTAATCACAAAACCGATGTTATTGCGCGAATAAAAAAATTAATACGTTGTTGTACAAATACGAATTTTATTTCATTAAAATAAACTGATCCCCAGGTGTGTATTTTGTTAACGCGTTGCGAAAAAAAAATCTCATTCAACGATACGATAAAAGCATATCTTTTGTCACTGTTATTGCCGCATATTTTCCATAACGCAATACTTTTTACGTTAACTTGAATTCGAATAGAAATGCAATGAACCAATACTCGTTCAATAAAAAAAAAAAAAAAAAATGTGAAATATAAAGGGAAACTATTGTGCAATAAGGTATCTAAAGTATAAAATGATAATTTTACTCAATATTGCCGACGTTGTTAAAATTTAACTTTTATTGTTTAAGCTAAAGTTTCTTTTGAGATATCGATTAAATAATAATTATAACAAAAGCGTTTCTTTTAATAATTCAGTTGCCTTTTCGTTCAACCAAACGGAATTTATGATTTTCTTTGTAAAAAATTAATGCATATTTTTAATATTAATTTATAACTAAAGATTAAAAGTTATTAGTAATAAACTGAATATTATAATAATAAAAATATCATAAATTGTCCTGAAAATATATTATAAACATTAATATTAGGTAGCATACATAACTGTTTAACAATGAGTAAAAGGTAATTAAAAAAATAAATGACTGAATAAATGAAAGAAACGTTACGGAAATTTGTTTCAACTAACAAGTCTCTTTACGTAGCGATTTCTTTACGCGAAACAGGATCGTATAATGTTCCCGGCGAACTATGTAAGATAACAATAGTAATATATTATGAGAAGCACGTTGCCACACACACGAGCGCGAGCAAATAGCAAGCTTGAATGGACTCATACAACACAGTTACCAAGTATCATCGAGTGCTCCTCAACTTCTCACTTAGGACCAATAATGTCTATTGCCCACATGAATATATAATCCATACACATCTTCCGAATAATTTACACGGTGTTTTATACGAAGCATAAACTCGAATTCCGCGACGACTTGACTGTTAATGGCCTCGGAACAATTGACAAAACGTTCTCCCGATTCCGCCGATCGATCGGCCGCGTAAATTAAAACCCCTTGTGAAAATTTATAACCCCGCTGACACACGCGGTAATATTGATTATTGCGAAAGTAGTAATTAATTCTTTTGGAATATACCTCGTAAATACAAACCAAAATAATGGAAATCGCGTCAGCATATTGGGAAACTTAGTTTGCAAAATGAACGAGATATATCGTGAATACTGTGAAATATATCATACATTTTGCGATACATATGTATATATACTTACAAATTATTTAATAAATGTGGCAATATATATAGTTAAACTTGTCAGGGATATCATAAATTTTTCGAAAAATATTGTAAAACCTGCGATGTGTATAATTAAGATCTACGAAACACATTTACATTTTGCGAGTCAACTGCAAGATATATCGTAAAACTTGCGATGGGTATAATTAAGACTTACGAGACATATTGAGAATTTTATCCGTACTTTCTGAAGCCTTTTTTTCCGTGCAGTTTTACCAGGATCTAAAAATCCTTGGGGTGAGGACTACAGGGGTGGGGCAAGGATTTACATTCGTCATGAATTTGTGCTGACGGCACTTAAACTATCAAGGTAAAATACATCGGAGCTACGCCGAGACGAAAGATAAATAGCGTGGAGCTGAACTGAGTTTATAAGGCGGAATACAACGTTAACGGAATCAATGGCCCGGTATATCTCTCGGACTTGGCGCGAGTATTCGAAATCACGGCCGAGTACGCTCCTGATACGTAAAAACGCGCCAGCTCCTACTTTCGAAATCCGTCTCAATGAGGCTCGACAAACGCAACAAGTTTAATTCTTTAATACCATACGTCTTCGCAATAGTTTCAGATTATTTATGCATTATTAGAAAGTTTTTAAGGAAAAAATGTATACTCCGGGATAGTTTTCTTTTATGCCGCAAAGTGTTTTAAATCGATAAAAGAGATTTCGAATGTTGATTGAGTAATAAATCAAGAGCTTTTTATTATCATCAGATAACATTTGACAAACTTTTTTTTCACAAAAAAAAACAACAACAAAAGAGTGACATTTTAATCAGACGAATCTTGAAAATAAACAAATAACTTTGCCAAATTACACTTTCGCAAAGAAATTTAAACGTCATTTCGCCGTATTTTATCGTAAACTTCAAAAGGCATCATTTTAACACGGAGAAACTCAAATAACCCCTTATCAAAGCCGCATAAAGCTCCTTATGCTAGCAACATACGGTCCACACATGATCGTAACAAGATCGAAAATTCGGACGCTACGAATCGGGCCAATAAAAATCCACCTAGTAATATGGTTTAAACTTTTACGTCGCAAGTTGAGCAACTTTTAAATGCCAGCACGCCAATGACATTGCACTGCGAGCTTTATCCACTTTTCAAAAGTACCCGGTAGTTTTTGAAAATTTTATAGAACTCACGGGAATGGCTTGCTAGTAAGAGGAGAAGCGCGCGTTTTAAGAGCTTGTTTGTCGTAGTTCACTCTTTTAAATTACAAATGTGTGTATCCATATAGAGAAATAAGGTTTTAAGAATCACGAAACATTGGTAAAAATCACGCATCGTGAAACTTGCCATTTACCATAGACTGTGTACGTAAAGTGATTTATTACAACAATGTATAAAATTTCTCAATTATATCGTAATTACATACGATATCACTACAAAAACAAGTGTCTCATTTTGAGACTTTTTCATATTTCAGACATGTATAGCAAATTACAATAGGACAAGATGCAATATATTGTAAATATATGAGATATTTTCGCATTAAACCGTAAATATATCTTGATATAATTTAAATTTTACATTATCTAACAATTCAATTTCGTCGTGCATTCTAACGTAAAACGTAACATCTAGTCGGGCCTTTTTTACGTTCACGAAAACGCAGGCAATCTACAATTTCGTTACAACTGCGCTCGCGCGTCGTAAACAATTAGCTCCGCGTGTCGGCGAGTCGGAAGATTCAACGGAAATATTATGTCGGCAATTATCGCCATGATAGCGTCTTAAGTTGGATTAAGAAGATACTCCAAGACAAACTATACGTATACCGGTGTTGTCGATTCAGCGCCCCTTGCAATATAGCTGCTCTTTTCGCGGAACGAGTGTTCAATTTCAAGTTAGCACGCTTTAATTTCATCCCGTTTCTTCCCGTGCTTTCTTGCTTATTACTTCTTTTATTGTTAATTTTTTTCCTACTTTAACTTATTGTGGGATGTTAGTTTTTAGATTATTATTATTAAAAATTTTGCCACGCTGTACGCGATTGTTATTGCTCGCTCGTTCGCTCGAAGAGAGCCTGAAAAATGTATTTCAAGTAAATACACGCTTGACAGCTCGCGGGATTCGCTTGTTTGAAAAGGTAGGAAAATGTGGTGCAAAACGAACGTCTTATTGTTCGAGTGCACTTGTCTTAAATCCGATGCAACGAAAAGTGCATTTCGTTATTAATGCATTATCTGATTAAGTTTTTATGATACGGAATAAGGAACAAGTGCTTGGGTTTAGTTATAAATTTTATAACAAGTAACTTTGAGCACTGTTCAAATAAAAGTTATAATAATATTTGATTTTACTGCACTTGAAATTTTGAACGTTTGTTGATAAACAAAAGTGAAATTGAAAATAATTAAAAAAATTGAAGTTACAAATTTACATTGTATATATATATATTACTTTTTCAAAAATATTTGTAAAACATATTACTGATGATACGATGAAAACATTAATTACATGATTTTCGGTAAAATAATTAATTCATAAATTCAAGATCAGATCAAAAGTTATCTGGTAATTATTAAAATGAATGACAGTGCTAAATCAATTTTCATTTTTGAGTGGGTTTTCGAATGCCATCAAGAATTCAGTTTAAAGTAACATGATATTACAAATACATATGAAATATATTAAATATTTAATATGTAAATGTAAATTATTATATCTATAGAATAAAATATAAAAAATAAAATGCAATGATATTATTTCTGAAATTTGTATTTTCAAGTAAATAAATATTGACGTATAAATTTCAACATGAGCTTTTTTGTCGGTAACAAAAAATTCCTGAAATTAGTAAACTAGGTGTAATTATAGACCATTAAATATTTGACTTGTTTCACGTTAACTTCACGATCAATATTGAAATTTGGGAAACGGTTTATCAAAGCGAGCAAAAAAGCTTGACTTTTGTTTGAGCGTGGCTTACATGCGAGAGTAGAATTCATTTTTAAAAATGCTTTTAGCATGTGTTGCGAAACTGCCGAGTAACGTGAAACAACCCATAAGAGAAGCGGAATGCACGTTGCGGCCGCATGCGATGCAGAAGATGACTAGAGATGCACATTTTGTATACATTTGTGTATATATGTCATTTTCTACTTGCGGATTATAAAGCAAGGGAAAGTTTTTTCATTTTCGAATATCACGATTTTGTTATAACAAAAGATCACTTTGGCGGTCGATAATGTGGCTAATTATTAGAAAATATCTCATTAATAAGATGACAACTTTCTAAATTAAAAAGACCGGCATCTTCAATAAGACATTTTTATAATTGTGTCATTATCTGCAATCAATGACATGATTTTCAACGTTTCTATACAATTTTCCACATTTACTTTTATGTTACATTGTTAAAAATGTAACAAAATTTAACGTAAAAAACGGAAATCCTGTTCAAAGGCATCCATTAAATTTAATGGACAAACATTGAAATCACAGTGATAACATATTCGAAGACTCATAAATTTGAACATTATTTTTAATGGATTAAAATACCGAAATTCTATTTTATGCAAAAGTACTTGAATTTTATTGCAAAGTATCCAGTACTGTGCGAAATCACCTTAAATGCAGCGTGAATAACATACTTTTTCGATTGTGTTGCGCATTAACCCGCTAATTCGTTGATTCGAGCAGTTTATTTGTAAAATAAACTGCTCGGTCCGTTAAAAGGGTAACGTCGTTTGCAAACCTTCTTTTCAAGGTCGGAGCAATTTCTTCCGCGCCTTTGTAACTCGTTCCCGCGCGTGTTCGCAACGTAAGGCCCACGAGGTAGCATTCAGATAATCCTCACGGGCAAACTTATTCGCGTGCGGAAATCATTAGAACGCTCGGCATTGTCTCGGTAACTCGCACAAAGTGCATTTACTTTTACGTGCGACGGGTCTTAATTTTGCGGCTGCGCTTGTCGCGTCGAAACTGTTCCGTACGGGGGCGTGCGACGGTGTGCACGAATTAATCAGCTGAAAGGTATTCTCTATTCGGAGGCAAGAGTTGGTCCTTTTGTCGCCGTGAAAATGATGTTCGACGGCGGTGGTGGCATTTTTTACTCTTTATCTTTCGAAATGTTAAAATAGTTGAAATTCGGAGATCAAATGCTTGGATTCACAAGAAATTTCGAACATTTTTTTTTTTTAAACGAATCTAAATCTATATAGATTACAAAAAAATTTAATGTGATTTCATTTTTTGTTCGCAGCATAAAAGGAGATTTTTAAATAGTAAAACTTGTTCAATGTTACACTGTAATATTATAATTAGATACGATTACTACTACTGCATTCAAATACTTTTATTATTTAGTTCTTTAAATATATCTTTATTTAATTTTGAATTAACTTTATAATAAATTTTATTATCAGTCGACTATAAAAAATTTAAAAATAATGATTATTTAGTTAATTTTTTATCTCAACTAGTATATTTCAATAATTGGCAATGGGATTTCGTGGCAAAGCTTCAACCACGGCCACTGTTTTCGATTCGTTGACAAATGTCGCTGCGACTACTTTTCTTGCGTGCGAATTAGATATTCGCGCGACGTCAAATCGAACGTCTTCGAGGTAATTGACAAGTTTGCGTGTACAAAACACTTCGTCATGATAGATTGATCTGTCGATCGGCAGTCCCTCACGACAACCTGTCGATCCGTTTCTCACTTCATCTACAGTGATTGATGGATATTCTTCATCATTGATTAACAGTTGTGATACTTGAAATACCCTACGCTCATTCTTCGCTCTTAGGATATTCTCATCAATAAATCGAAGACATGATGTTTCAAAGAAAACTTATGTTTTTTACTGATGAAAAAAAGGAAGAAGAAAGTGAAATTTAGCGAAAGATAAAATTTGAGCCGAGTTACATAATTAAATATTAAATATTGTAACGAAATGAAGACAAAGAAGTAGATTGTGCGTCCAGAAAAATTTTTGGTATCTAATTTGTAATTTTTGGAATCAGAGTGTGTCGTTAACAAAACAGTTTTTGGTTATGATACTTGGAGTTTTAGTCACGATAACAGAAAATTCCAATAAGAATTTTTAATAAGGATTCTACATGATTAAAAATAATATTGAAGAACTTACTGTGTACAGAGTAAAAGTAAAGTATATTTGGAAAAAACCTCAAACATTCAAATGCAATATGATACAATGTTGGATATTTTCATGTTTTTAACATAGGTAATGTAGTGTATTATAAGATAAAATACATTTTGCGCATTTTAGAGGTATACCTTTTTGTTGTATGGATTATAATTTTATAACATATTATAAAAAAAATTATTTGCACAAATTGTTTTTCTATGTGAAGTTGCAATTCAATGGCATTGAAATTGCTTGAAATATCATTAAAAGTGATTGAAACTGCAATGTGACTATTTAAAATTGCTAACACTTTTTCTCAAATATTTGGTGTAATATTTAGCTCGACACAGAAACCACATTTATAACACTTTTTTCTCTGCATTGTAACCGACCTTGTGTAGGATTCATGCAAATTTTACGCAAATTTATACTAGGCACACATTCTTTTACACGAATCTGACGAGAAAGTTATATAAAATTTGAATTAACACGTGAACTTTTGTTACGTGATAACAGTTTATAATTAAATTTTTTATAAAGAGTAAGATTGAGAAGTGAGAGTGTTATAAATAATGAATGTCCTGAATATTTTTAAATAACAGTAAGTCATAAAAAAATTGAAAAAAAGTTCAATCATGTAAGGAAAAATTTATGTGTATGGTATCAGCCGCTAATATAATGCGACGCTAGAATGAAATAATTGTTGACAATTTATGTTTCCGTGCTGTCGGGAACTGTTGGTTGTTTGCAACAAACGTTCAAGTGAATTAGCTAGTCTTTCTGTCAGCGAAAGCAGACGTCAGAGGATACATTAAGACTCAGTGGCAGCTCTAAATCTAAAGTCTCATTGAAATTATATGTTCAATAACTATTATATTAGAAAACAAAAAAAACGCTACGATCTGGAATTACAATAAAACAAATTATTTTTTAGTTAACAAATCAACTTTTTTTAAAATCATTCCCCTTGACCTTACTTTAAATTATAAACATAATTTTAAATTTTTAATATAATCAAAGGCGGTCAGAATTACTAGCAATAATTACTTCAGTCTATACTTAAACAAGCGTTAAATTAAATTAAACTGTTTTTAAGTTATAAATAAATGAATTATTATCAACACGAAACATCTTTCCATTTAAACAGAAAATTTCAAAATGTATTTTACCTCAACGCCGATGAACACATTTCGAAACGATAAACCGTTCCCGTTTACTGAATATATTTACAAACTGTAAATCTTCTCCATCTCTTTAACGTGCTTCAAATCGACGAACCGAAATTAATAGAAGTGGAAGGACGATAAAGAATTCATTAATGCAGTCCGGAAGACGATATTCTCGCAGCAATTAGAACTTTAGCAAAGGAATCTTTGATGACTGGCGCGTCATAATCCCTTGATATATCGTCTGGCACTCGAATATAATATTCCAATAAGACGGAAGTTGAAGCCGCCATTGAAAATTAATGGATCCTGCGTTGTGAGTCGCGTCTTCCGCTCTGTGACGGCCCGCGAATTTCGTTCCGCATTTTTAAGCGCAGTCTTCTTCATTAAAGCCAAAGGAGTCCGCCTCGTCGCTGACTTTCTTTCGCTCTTTTGAAGTTGCGCCATAACTCTTCGACTGTTACATCCACATATATACCCACACATAAATACAAATGTGTACACGTATTTATACAAGTACATGTACACATGTACGCATACACATGTTACTTTCAAACCTATACACAACAAACGCACACAGCTAGACACACACACACTCACACATGTGGTTCCTCTTTGCATCTTGCCTTTTTCCCCTTCGATATAGAAAGCTCGCCTCTCGCCGACGCGAAGTATATAAAGTATTTTTCTATTCTCCATTCGCCTGATCGTCCACCGCCTTTGTAGGGGCAAGGGCTTCCCTCCCACTTTTTGTCGCCTCATTCTTCGCGCATTCGCTGGTTACACGCGACTAAATATTGCACAACCGGCGTCTTAACCGAGGTGCCCTCGACGCGATATTACACGCTGCCATTCTGACTGCACGACAACGTTATCAAGCCGACAATAAGCCACTTTTTTACTGTCCGATTGATCGACCTTTATTTTCGCACGCGACTTTTTTTTTATTAAACCGCACGTCAACATTAACATAACGAGATCTAGGCAGTCAAACGAATGCAAACGACTTTGTTTTCTTTCGTCGTTCGTTTCACGCTCGTTTCCACTCACTTCCGGCTTTCGTTCTTGCTCGTCGTTCGCCGTTAAGCGCGCACAATCTTGAAAAACCGGAACTGCAAAATCGAGTCGCTTATCAATCGCGGATATAAATTCAGATTGTCATTTCTACTTTTTAATGTGCAGGAAATTAATAACGTTGATGAAAGTTGGCGGGAAATTTAAGGGAGTATAAAAATGTGTTTTGTCCGTAAAAGGTTGATTTTTAGCGATAAAGAATAGATTGCAATATAAAATGACAAAAAGACTCATCGTTTTATCGTTTTAGGAAATTCGAATACACGTTTGTTTGACTTCTTTTTAATCATGAATCTCATCCTTCGTTGATGAATCGATGCTGATTTCTGCGCATATGTTTGATTAACGATAGTCCGGTGAGTCAATTTTCGTTGCAACGTTGTGATGCCCGGGCTACATGTTTTGCATTCTGATTTGCTCTTATCGGCGATGAATTCTCGCGGTGTCCATTAAACCTAATCCGGTGGAATCATACCCGATTTAATTCGATCGCTCGTGGCAAGCATTATCGGGACAAGCTTCTAATCTGTTTTGAATTACGAAGTTCTTGAAACTTCAGTGCATGGGCGAAAGAATTGTTAGACTCTGATGGGAAAGGCTGCCGCTTTATACCGCAAGACATAATCGCGTTTCTACTAAATTGCGTTCACTCTACGAAAGAATCACTAATTTAATGCTAGGGAAAAAAGAATAAAGTGCATGTTGGCGATAAACAGGGTATTCTTTTTGCGAAGAAAAGCGTCCTGTAAAACGCCTGTTAAATCGAGTAAGATTTCAGCAAATTCTCAGCATTTTCACGAAAAATTCTGTGTGTGTTATAGGTATTCGAGTAAATTTCGTAGGATTATTTTTCAAAATTGTACTGAGATTGCTGTAGTTTTCGTTTAAATTTATGTTAATGCATTCGTGTAATTTTTGTAAAAATTATTTCATAAACTACTAAAATTTTGTTAAAATCGACAGGATATTTTGTATGTATTATACAACTTTTTTTTGGTACATAATAAAGATAAAATATTGGTTGGCAATGAATCAGTGAGATAGCAAATTGTGAATGGTCCATATTATTTAATTTTAACTTCAATTAAACGAACAAAATTAATCCAAGGATTTTACATGGGTTCAAGTTAATTAAAAGTGATTTAATATCGGGGAAAAGAATCTCGTTGGAATAATTTAAATTCATAACATCGTAGCTGCTGTCCATTAGAGAATGGATTATATTATTATTGAATTGGGATTCCACGTGATCTGATGTAATGTCAGAAAGGAATTTTGTTTCCGACGAGATTATAACAATTATTCAATTGAGGAATGATTATTAATGTTATCTTTCAAGAAAGTGGATCACGTTTTCTCAGACGAAAAACATTTATGATGTAAAATGAGTATGTATTTTCAAAAAGGGTTAAATGTGAAAGTGCTCAATATTTGTTACATAATGTAATAAAAAGTGTACCATTACCATCACCTTCATATTGTATGTATTCAATTTTTCATTCTAATTTTCCTCCTTGATATACTTGATATTCATTTTTCTAATCTAATAATTTCGATTCATTTTCCAAACAAAATTTACTTGCTCTACGCCGTTGTTTTTGAATAATGGGAAAACGAATGTTTAATAACACCCTTTTTTTTTCTTAATACTTCCATTTCAATGTATAACAAGCTCCTTTTCAAATATTTTTTCCCTGAGTTCGTGATGGAACAAGTATTTTCACAAAGACTATCTCTCACGTTATTTGATGTCGAAATACTTGGAAGAAATCGTTCACAATTTCCAAACAGTGAATTTGTTTCTTCGACGAAAACAAGTCGGGAAATTAAAGGAGACTAAGACGTTGAAAATTGGGATCAACTTATATACTGACCAACTCCAATAAGTGCTGCTTGACAGAGATATTGTCTGGACACTAAGCACTGTGCGGATGGTCTGGCTGTAACGACTCCCCAAGCCGCGCATCCCAAAGCTGCTGCCAATCCCAAACAAGTTTGTAACAGTACCAAGGCACTAGCTTCCAGTCCATCCTGATATCCTTGCAAAGCCTGAAACAGACGCGTTTAGTTGTCGCAGTGAGTCCACTCTGGATAATGCGAAACTCGATTCAAAGTCGTTAATGCTCAATGACAAAATATATTACGCCGCTTTGACAATTACTTCTGTCTGTTTATGCCTGACAAGTGGCACGTTTTATCACGCGTCACCGGCCGATTCATTTCAAATTATAGCGCGTTTATGACGCGAACGCCGGGTAAAGGAGATACGATCAATTAAAAGGCCAGACTGTTTTGAAACTGATCGCGTCCTTTGAAGTTGAAATTATTCGGCCAGATTTATACGCGGTATCGTTTTCACAATTGAACAACGAATTCGGAATAAGAAAACAAACGGTTGGTAAAATGTATACAAAAATTATGGCAAGAGAGCTTTTAATTTTGAAAAATATGGTATTTATATGTTCATTTATTCGTGTTGGTTTAACATGATATTCCGGTTAACTTCTCAGTTTATTATCTTTATAAGAGTTTTTTTTTAAAGTGATATTGTAGTTAATTTAACCTAGAATATTAGCTTGGATTGTCGCCGTGTGGACGCAATATTTATTTTAATAGTTCTTTTTCCTGTTAACAAAACTTTGTTACTTTTCCCAGCAAATTGGAACTTTTCTTTTTAATAAATTAGGTAGTGATAACATTGCAAGTAAGTATTTCGTATCATTTTGTTCAAATAATTGCACGTTGAACAGCACTTTTTGCCAGGACAAAAAAAATTACAGTAGCAATTACGGAAATATACGTAACAACTTTGAGCAATTTTCATAACGTACTTTCAACAGCTGAATTGCATCTTAATAATTTAATTTGTTCAAGGATTGTAGTAAGTTACATAATTTCATTTTCAAAGAAAACTTGGACGGATTTTATATATAAGGCGTTGAAAAAAGTCGGGCTTTGAACGAAGAAAATGTGTATTAACAAAAGAGGGGAGAATAATGGTTTCTTAAGTTTGTGAGCTGTTTTGAACGAATTATGTAATGTAGAAATGTAAAAATAGACAACACTGTTCAGCGAACGAGAACAACCAAATAAATAAAAGAATGAAGACGTTTTGTAAATCTGCCGAGGTGTGATTAACCATGGCTGACAGATACTCGATACGAACTACTACTTTTCTTAAATTTTTTAACGCTACAGTTTTATGATTTTAACGGCCGTAACGATGAAATCGTTATTGGATGTCTGTGCAAATTCATTTTATCAACGATCGCGTGCTTATCTGCATCTGTTCATATTTAAATCCAAAATGGAAAATCCATAAAAGAAATATACGAGTTGAACAGTGGCGCATAAGATTGTATATCTCGTATAAGAAGCTAAAGCTACGTTTCGTTGCGGATTGAATGTAATTTATTGTCTAAGGCAATTCGCGGATTGTTGAATTATACGTTTAACAAAATTCAACCGCAACCTAATTTTAAATCACATGAATTGTTACAATCGTACATCATTTAAGCCGGATAAAAGTTTTCGGAATTTATCACATTGGAATCAGAATTTAAATTTTATTATACCATAAATTATGTGTAAATAATCGTTTTTGTATTAATTTCGAAAAATAAATTATAAAACTAATCATTTTAGATCATACATTTAAGTACCGTTACATTTTATATTATTACTGCGATTAGATCCTTGAAATAAAAAAAAAAAAATGGTTTTGATTTTCTGATATTTATAAAATTTCCGACAAAAAAACTGCAATTTATTCATTTAAAACGATTGATACAATATACACATTTTTGAAAAACAAAGTAACATGAAAAATGTTAGAAATTAGCTTTCATAATAAAACACAAATATTTCAGTACTTTGCGAGGCAATAAATAAGTGAACGAAAATAAGCAACGAAAGGTGTCGACATTTTTCAAAATTAAGGTACAAATCAAGTCTGCATTGTTTTCTCATTAATTAAAGCTCTTAGCGAAGTAATTATAAACCGACCGGCGCTGGAAATAAGCAGCGGAAGTACGTGTTTTGAATAACCTTTTGTGAAAAATTAAAATGAAATTCGGCGTGCGACGGCTTCGTTACTGCCGTATTTAATTGCGCACGTGATCGCGTAACTTGATCAAGACAATCTGAATAAGAACGCGCGATATTTCTTTGAACACGTGGAAGTTTTGACGTCGTTACAATACATATGTAGTGATATAAATCTGTACATATACATACATATGTACGCGTGTCAGATTCGGACCCGTCCATTAAATTAATTTGCACGCGATTTTTGTGATACATAGCTTGCACGTAGCGCAAAGAAAGTAATTCAACTAATTACGTTGTTTCAACGAATCAAGCGACGTGCTTTCATTTCTGTTGAAAAAAAATTAATTTTCGAGATGAATGGAATTTTTGAGAAGAATAAAACGTTAGCTCAATTTTCATGAATTTTAATGAAAATTATACTCCTGATAGAACTTTAAGCGAAACCTCGTTAAAATTTCGTAGAAAAATAGTTTCGCGTCAAAAAAGCATACATTTCATATTGAAATTGCATCGGCATGAAGTCGGATTGACACTGTTGTAATAACATCGAAAGATCAATACCATCGGAATGCTGCGTCAACAACGAAAATGCAGATTTAGTGTCCGATTAATACTGATTTAGAATTGTTCGATGCAATTTCGGCGTCGTAAGATTAATTACAGGCTTAACCCTATGCTCGATTGGAGAAATAGTTTTACGTTTCCGGAAACTGTATTGCGGTATACTACGATTTTATAAAAGTTGATTCAATGCAAATAAAGTCCATTAACTCGATGGAAGTCAAAAGTTGACCCAACGTTCTGTCGAGTCGACGTTCGATTTCAATAATGAGGTTAAGTTTCGACAAGTAACTTTAGGGACTGCTTCACTGGCCTCTATTAGGAACCGGATTTTACCAATAACGGTCCTCAATAACAGCGTCAATTGCAGTGTCAGCTTTATCAGGGTGCTCTTTTTACTGTTGAATTACATCTGTATCACGAGGTTAAAAAATGGATATGATAACAGCGGAAAATTGTAATTATAACTACACTGTAAGAAAGGATTTAAGATGAAGATCGTTTTGAAGTAAATACATTTTAGAATAAAACGATAAATTCAAATTGATCAATTGATTTGAAATTAATTAATCCATTTGAATTTGTCAATATATACTTGAAACAGATATTATTTAAAAAAAATTGCTTAGAATATTCAAAAGGCACAATTAAAATGGAGTATTATTTTAGGAATTTTCAATATAATAAGGGATATTTGTTTCACTAGGGCGAATACAGACGGGAATAAATATTCTTTTAAAATGGTAATATTTTCATTGAATGTAATTTGTTTTGAAAGAAAAGGGTCTACAAGTGAAAAAGAATTTTGTTCGAAAAATATTAAAATAAGAATCTAGATATTATAGAATTCTTAACGGTGATAATTTATTTCAGAGACGATATCTTTTTACAAAAGATTACTGTAAGGTCCAGTTTTTAATCAAGAAAAAACTAGTACCTGTCAAAAGATTTTCAACATGTTCATTCTTTGATGTAAATAATTGAATGCTATGCGAAAATAAATCCGGAAAATCAAAACTCACGATGTAAAAGGCAGGAGTGTAAAGGCCGAAACCAGCTGCGCCGGCGGCCAACATGAGCATTCTGACGGGCTGGCAGCTGAGCGGACTGAGATCCAGCAGCGGTTGCTGCGGCGCCTTCGTCGTCGGCTTTTTCTCCTTAACCTTGCTTCGCTGATTCTTTAGATGTAATATCGCACTTCTCTGCGGGTGATACAACGAAGCGCTCCTGTAAATGAGCCCGAGGAAAAATGCTAAACAAAGAGCTCCGGTCACGGTCTGAAGTCCCAGCCTCCAGCCCAATTTCCTGCGAATCAACAAAACCGCTTTTCAATTTACTGACATGACATAAAACGACAAAAAAAATACATGTGTGATGAAATTTTACGATTTGTTCTATTTTCTATTGATGCATTATAAAAATTACATAGATTATAGCATCTTAAACTTAGACACTTGTGTCACGAAACAAGAATAGTAATTTTTCAATTTAAAATTCAATGTGTTAATAATAAAGACATTAGGATTATACATTAAAAAACTTTTGTCAGACAATTTAAATAGTTTTCTAGTTTTAATTATTTCAGCAATTATTGCATCTGCGATAGTCAAACTAAATTATTAATGAGTTTTTAATATCTAGTACACAATGTTCAATTATGTATTTGGTTTTAAATTAATTTACTTGATTCAAAGTATACATTTTTCTACAACTTTTCACAGATGCTAAATACTTATTTACTGTATTAAAAAAAGTGGAGATGGAGTTAATGATATACTTTGAAAATTTGCCAATTTTGATAACCCAAGACGTCAAAAAATGTTTGGATACGTGCAACCCCAAAACTGACGCTTTTATACGTTTTCCAGATGAACTGACAGATTAAGAGTATGTATTATATTGTAATATTTTTCCAATTGTTTTTCATTAAAATAAACTTTTTATAATAATTTCTGGTATTCTCACGTCTTTTTCGCGAGTAAATCATTTGAATGTATCGGACGAGCAAAAGATAGTATCCGACAAATAAAGCAGGAAGTGACGGTTTGTTCTGCTTCACGTCTGAATAAACTTCACCCAGTTTTTCACGAAAGTTGTACCAATGTAATTGAATTGGTTGTTTGTTTTTCTTATTGCAACCCCAGTATACTAATTTTATTTTGGGATTATAGAAGACAAAGTTAAATTAATTCGGTCCGGTTTTTGCTAATTAATTTTGATTTTCAATCTTCGGGATTAGTATCTCAGCCACATTACGTGATCGTGAAACTTGATTAAGTTTCTAATTTAGATTTATACGAAACCGGAGACTGTCGCGCGACCCGGCAGTGGCATCGTTCTTTTTATGCAAATGCGACTAAAATTTTAAACAACCGTAATCACGTGAGGTTAACAAGGCTCCGGTGGACTTATAAATCGTCCCGGGATCTTGTAATGAAGTGTATTTCTGTTCTTCCTGAAATATTAAGTGCTGGAAAAAATCAATAGGAGCAAATTCGCGGTCAGAATAAAAATCGTTTTTCAATTAACACGTTTTAAAATCAAATTTCTACACATAAAAGAACATTTGAAGAAAAAAAAGATTCAAAACACTAAGATAATAGTGCATTACTGTAAATAGTCAATAATATACATTAATCTTAAAATTGACAGAAAAATGCAACCATTTTTTTGATACTGCGCGATAAATTTTAAAATGATTTTTTTAAATAACACATCAAGTACTTATACTTGTTACAGACTTTTGATGTTAGTGATGTTCTTAAATGTCAAAGTGCTTGAACACAACTTTTTGACTCGTATTTCCGTGTCCTTTGCTGGCTAAGTAAATTAAACCTCACTTCAACGAGCTTCCGCTTACAAATACTGGCCTTTACAAGCTTAATATACTTCATGCAGACACTTGACTTTTAAGAATGTGTGAACTTTGAATGCTTGCAGCAATAACAACTCAATTTACGTATGACAATTATTGGTAAATTTTTTGTTAACAAGCATACAGATTTTGTCTTAACAATTTTAGAATACACGAGTGAGTTAATGAATACAAATATTTACTTTGTTTTAATGTTAAAATTAATGACTGTTTTGTTTGTGATACAATTTATTCAACACATTATACCATGTAAAAACATTTGTTTCAGCTTCTCTTTTGACAAAGTATTTTTTTTAAATTTCTATTCTTTTTCTATTTAAATTAAACACTATGAAATTGTATTTGAATTGACCTCATGACAAGTCACGTTTCGTTTCATCCACTATTTTCAGGTGTTTACGCTTTTCTGTTGCTAAAGTTAAATTATCGTTCCTTTCAAATTAATTGCTTGTAATCTTGTAAGAAAAAACAAGATACAGAAACGTGTCGGAAAACGTTCCAAGTATCGCACAAACAGGAAACTGTTTTGGTGACTTGCATTTATATTTGCTTTTTTATTTTACCGTGTGACGAAATAAAAAAGAGATTATTATACATGAGCAATGTAGTAATTCAAAAAATCGTGACAGAAAAAAAATTGTGAATTACAAATAATATTCATAAATTTTATAAAATATAAATTTATTGAATAAGATATGCAATAAGATTGGTATGATTTTAATTACATTATTATTATTATTATTATTATTATTATTATTATTATTATTATTATTATTATATTATTTTATACGCATATTATTGCTATAATTACGTTTATTATCGAGTTTTATTTCACTAGTAAATGTATTAATTTTATTATTTTCAAATGTATCATTATAATTTACGGTCGAATTTAATGTCAAAGTCTATTATTTGTTAATAAATAAATATCTGAATTTAAACCATGTTTCCATTCACAAATTATAATTAATTATGATATTATAGATATTGAAGTAAAAGATTAATTAATTGTTAATGCCAGTATAACAGTGATCGAACTAAATTTTATTTGTAATATATAGAAAAATGATTATTTACTTGATAATTAATAATAAGGATTAAAGTCAATTACCGAATAACTGAAATATTAATTCTTCCGAATTTACGTTTAAATATAATAGAACGTTCACGTAAATTAATTTAAAATAATAACAGTACTGTAATGGCGAAACTATTTGAACGAACTTTCTTTCGATGTACTTTATTTCTGTCCTCTGCAAAATATAAGTTGATTGAAAAATCCCTTTTTTTTAATCCACTTGTACTTGAGTTTCTAATAAGCTTTTCTCAACGTGATTCGAAGCAACGAAAAAAAGTTTTTTTTATTTTTTATTTTTAATGCATCTCTATAATTTTATTAATCATAAGAAAAAACGATAAAAAACGTTGCGACATTAAAAAATTTTAATTTTGGTTTAATGCTTTTTGTTTGTAAGATATAACTTTGTAAAACAGTAAAAGTTATTACTTAAATGGTAAGCAGGATTTGTTTGATCATTTAAATAGTGTATTAAAACTTAAGTAACTTTTACTATTTGGTTGTTTCAATGTTGAAACATTTAAGTACAAATTGATTATCTTATTGCTCCAATCAGTTTTTTTTTTTTTTTTTTTTTTTTTTTTTAAAAAAGGAAAAGTTTTTACTTTTAATAAACTTTTTTAAAACAAATATAAATAAATGTTTTTAAGTAAAAAATACGTATTTTCGCGCTTTTATCCTTATGAGTCATAAAATAAAAATAAAGGTGGTACTTTTCGGAATTTCCATTTTTTTAAAATTTAAATACATTTTCATCCCAAAGTCGAAAGTTTTCGAGTCACAAGA
>JABFOV010001059.1:0-28463 GCA_022817685.1 Aradophagus sp. ZL-2020
TCCAATGGGAGCGCGACGGCGCGTCGCGGCGCCGTCACGATTCGTCGCGAGCTTTCTTAGAGCCGACCCACACGGAAAAACGAAGCAAAAGCTCCGTGACTGCGGTCGTGGCCATTGGCTCGCGCGACTTTTCTTCGCTTTTCCGAACCTTTAAGGGGCCCAATGGCACGGCGAAAGCGCCGCCGAGAAATCGATAAGTTACTGCTTCGGCGAGATCCGTCCCGCGAGAGCTCGACGGGGAAAGAAAGACGACACGAAATGAGATTGGCGGCGACCGCGGGACGGCCGGGGCCACCGGCGAGGCCTCCTGCTCTCGCTCTTCGTGGCTTCCGAAGGAAAATTTCGAATTTAACTTTGTCGGAGACGGCCGAGGGTCAGGGAGAAGGGTTCGTCTTCAAAGCGGCTCTGGTAATTAGAGGGACGCGCTATTTGTTACTTTAGTCTCGGCGTTTCGAATATGGACGAATAATTTGTTTTATTACGCAACGCTGTTGTTTCCGCGAATGCATGAGCAAACATTGTTTCTTGTTTGAATAATATAATTAGTCATAAAATGAGAGGCTCGGCCATTTTTGGACGAAATTTTCGACACGCTGGCTACGGCGTTTTGACCGGCACCGTGGCGTTTTGACCGTTAATTTGAAGCGTTGCACGTAGTGCAACGCTTTTTAACTTCGACGGTGAAAATCATTTTCAATTGTTCAAAGTAGGTAGCGTTACAATAAAAAGAGACGATCAAATTCGTTTGGTTCTGGTAATCAAACTTTTGGTAATGAAACATATTGTATTCCGAAAAGTACGCGTATTCAATAATGTTGGATTATTTCGTTGCACATTTGATGAAAACCGTATGTTTTGAATTCTTATTAAATTTGCTTGGGGTTGCAATTTATTATTTTCGGGGAAAAATAACTTAATTTTGGTCAAGAAGGTAATGTTTTTAAGTATAAAAATATTTTCATTTGAAATTATAATTAGAAAATCATTTTGACACACAAAGTTAAAGCGTCGTTAAAACTAAATGATATTTAAATATATAAAAAGTAATTCTGGAATCTAAGTAAATCATCTCTATCCAGTTTACTGTTAATATTAAAACCATGTTGCCATTAGTACAATTAAATAAATTTTTTTATACAATTACTTGAACATTTAAAAATTTTATTTTTTCAATGTTTTGAACTTTATATCTTTGAATTTTTTACTGGTATATTTGTTAATAATATTTAATTTTATATTTAAAAATATTAATATAATATATTCTCCATAGTTCTTTTTTTTAATAATTAATAAACGTTATTTCAAGAAATTTATGTTGTTCAACTACATTTTAATGTTCAAATAAGATAATTATCAAATCGATTGAAATATAATGGATTTTCATATCAACATAAATGCTTCCTCGTTAAATATTAGCCTGTTAAAACAAAAATCGAAGCCTGAATTGTGTTTGTTCGATATCGCAGGTCAAAACACAAATCGATACAAGGGATCGTTTAGGAATTAATAACGATGTTGGGATTGTTTGCCTATACAAATTCAATGCAAGGAAATGCGTAAGGAACGTTTTCTAATAGAATTGAATTCTAATTAATAGATATTAACTTTGGCCTTACATAAACCCTATATTAAATCAATACTCAATGAATAATTCGGTGAATTGAAAATGCATATAATTAATAATAACATTACCGACTAAAATTACAGTGATTCAACATGAAAAGATAAACAACGCAGTAATGCTGTCATTCGTTATTTTGAGATTAAAGGAAATCAGAAAACCATAAACTACAATTGTCGCATAAAAAGACGTATAAAATCATTCTCAAATAATCAGTCCTATAAACGTACGGACAACCCATAAATCTATTTCTCAAAAGTGTAACACTGCCCGATAGAAGCAATAAAATGGAGCAATAAAATTGAATAATATTAATTATTCCCCGGCGACGTGGACTGGATGTAAAATTTCGATCGAATCGCGCGCATTATGACGATGCATTGCGAAGGAAATCACGTCGCAGGTCGCGTTCTTTCGTATGGTAATACGTCAAGGCGGTGGCTGGAGCTTTCATGATACATTAACGTCAATTTCGATCCCGAGCTCGCGCGAACTTACTTCCTGTCCAAGTTTCTCGTGCCAAGAGGAACGGAGTCTGGGAAGACGACGCTGCCTTGCTCACTCACATTATTAATGTTACGAGACACGTGAACGCGATAGAGGAATAGCGGAATAAAGCGTCGGAGGGTGCTGCCCGTAGAAGACGCATTTGGGAGAACCGAACTGCGCCGCTCGGATAGTCCTTTAGTCCCACTAAATTGTCTTAGGGGCGTTTCTCTCGAGATGGTCTTAAAATGGAAGCACATATTCGCAAGCTCGTTCAAGTAAATGCGATTAGACTCAACGTCGTGCCGAACAAGTTTCAGGAGTAAGGCTATTACCGTAATTAAGTCAGAGTATATGGAGAAAACATTGCTCGAGGTACTGTCATTATTCCCGCAGGAGAACTAACTCTTATGCGTTTTATTTTCGTTTTATGATCGGTGAGTAGCCGTTCAATCGCATCATTTCTTGAGGATCCCCTTCTGGGATTAAATTGGGATTCGTGGCAGTTGCAACAATGTCAAATTTCGAGAAAAGTATAGTTTTTTATTTCCCGAATTTTGTAAAATTTTATAGAACATGAAAAAATTTAAATCAAGGTAAAGTTTGATTCAATATTGTAGTAACGTTTCGTACTGTTTGTAACGTTTTAAAAAGTCTCTAAGGATGTATTTTTGAACATTCAAGTAAAAATTAAAAGTAATTAAAATTAAAAATAAATTACTGTGATAAAAAAGTATGTTTTTTAATCATAATTTAATATTGAAGTTTATTTTTATAGTGTACGTTATTATCTTGTTTCATTTTTGTTTGTTTAATGTTTATTAATTATTATACAACATTTAAGATATCCGAGAATACATACTATCCAAATTATGTGAATTCAACATGAATTTTATTTTGTTTTGAATTATTCATTATATATATTTGAAAGTTATTGTTTTATTCACCGTTATTGCAATAACATATACTTCATATTGTTTAAAAAAATTGTCTATCGCGTAAAAAAACAATAATAAAAAAACAAACTGTTTCGCATTATAATCAATACGTATAATCAATCTTTTTAAAGAACTATTTAAAGTGAAAAAGTAAACTTGATTAATGAATTACTAATTTTTCCTGAATCGTATATAAAATTTAATTCATAAAAATAATTTCACTTCAGTGGTTTACAACGTAACATAAATATTACTTAATCGTTAAAAACTTGTTTTAAGATTATTCATATCTAGAACGGAATATCATTCACTACAACTCGTTCCTCGTGAAACATTGTCGTACTTTTTTTATTCAATATTCACATTGAGAAAGAATTCTCACGATTCGAAATCGTGTTTCGTTTCCAAAGGATTACTCATCGGCGAGTTTCGAGATTGAGAAAAACGACACATAGATTCGTGGACTCGTCTCGTGGGACTGTAATCTCGATATACTTGTTTCGATCTAAACAACTTTCCCTGGCAATCAAGCACACCCTCAAAACATTGCCGAGACAACTTTCGAGATCGTCGTCGCATCGAAGGGGTGGTGGGAGTCACTTGACCACTGGTCAACGGTGGGAACAGTCCCAAATGCAGGACACTGGTCTTACGATGGGGTAATTGTCATTGATCTTAACCTATCGAAATCTTGACACTCCAGTTTAACTTCTAATTCCTTGGCGTGCGTCTCCCTGTGCCACAATATCCCTAAATTTATACAAAGGAAATATACCCGGTCTCCACAATGGAACACTGTAACTCGTCGTCTTACTTCTTGTCGCTCGGTTAATACTTGTTTTTACCTACCTAGAAGAACTGCTTTATAGGTCTAAGGAGACGTATATCTGAGAATGAAATTTGACTACTATGCCCTACTTAATAATTGCTCTTTGAAATAAATCGTAAAAAATTGTTATATTCATATCAAATAGAATATAACTATAGCAAATTTTTTTTATAAGAATAAAGTAGATTTCAAAATTGAAATTAATTAATACTTTTATTATATGACGTGTACGCAAGAAATATAATTCTAAACAAATTATCTTTTATAAACGAAGCGCAGTAATACAAGATCAAATTAATCGCACCGCAGCGAAGGTAGAGAATAATAGCAAATAAAAATAAAAGGTTTGTGGAGTATAAATCATGGTAGACGTAAGTAATTTCATCTGGAACATTACTATGTGCAGCTCTTAATACAATGTAATCCTACAACGGGATTAAGAGCTTCAATCTCGATATTACCGACTGGAAAGATAGAGATACAGAGAAAATTCTGAAAATTAACTGCGAGAGAAATGTAATAACAAAGATGCTACTTAAACGAAAAATTTATAAACCGGAGTTGCTCATTAGTGGAAATGCATTTTGCAAACGCGACGGGATACAATTCAAAAGAAAGTGCTGCTTAGTTGTCTGTATTTATAATTAGATATCTGACCGCAGAATGACAAATTTGTTTGTATACGTTTATGGAATCATTCATGAAAACTCAAGAATGGAAGATTGCCTGAAGTTATACTTTAATTAGTAACGCAAATTTATATCTATAATTCTTTAACGCAAATAAAGATAATTCAAATTGTAAAAATGAAAACGCATTAAATATTTTCATAGTTGCATTTAAATATATAGAGTTCGTAAGAAAACTTTTAATTAAAAAGTTTATCGCTCGTTTATTTTCACACAAAACAGTTCTTCTATTATACATGAGGAAAGTTGTCGGATGGAGAAATAAATGATTATCTATCAAACTTCTATCAAGCTTCCATCGAACGGAAATGTTTTTGGAACATTTTGGCTACATACGTACCATAGCATATCTGGAGCATTTCCAAAACTCGGCAGAAACTCAATAATAATCTTTCAAGATTAACGACAATAGAATTTCTGTAAAATCCTTGCACGTAACGTACATCTGAAATAAAAAGGAAAGCTTCCGCACAAAGCACGGCTTATGGCCGAAACCTTTCCAAGCTGTCAATTAAACGATGCAATCGTACACGAATTCCGCAACGTCCACACTGGATTCCAGTGTTGAATCGACGCCGAAATTCTTCGTTTCCGTCAACGCGATCGCTGAGGAGGCGCATTTAAATACCAAATCATCGGCGCGCACCTTGGCTTATACAGCAATTTCCATTCCCGGGAGCAATCAAAGCTTGATTCTGGCGGCGGTGCCTCTGATCCGCAGACGGATAAATTCAAAGACAAAGGATTTTCGCGTGCAAATATTCCCCCCGAAAGGGGGGAGGGGGGTGGCGTGGGTTTGGTGTTGATTTCGAGGGCGCGTTGCCTGTTGAGCTGTTGCCGGTCGTTCGCGGCGGCTCGAGACAGCGGCCTCGGGGGCGGCTGAGTCGACAGACAATCATCGCGCAGCATCGGCAGCCGGTGCCGGCGAACACGTGCATCGCATCTTATTCCGCTCGACGAGACGCGAAAGCGTCTTATCGACTTTCTTGGGTCGTCGGGACAACGAGGAGATCGTCTAGCCGCAGCCATCTTCGGGGTAAACGAGCGCTCGGGGGGTGCGTCGTTGGGGGGGCAGGAAAGAGGGCGGCGACAAAGGGGGTGGAAAACGCGGGGATACGCGGCAAAGGATGAGCGTGCACAGACAGACGGAAGGCGAGGCAGACAGACAGCGGGGCTCTATCCGTCTCCCTCGCGAGAGCGGTATCTTAAGTCTTACAGCGCGCTTGGTTCGAGCGCCTGACAAGCGACGTTAATGTATGTATGAGATCCAAAAGCAAAGAGCTACCTCGCTGCCGCTCGACGTCTCGTTTCATCCCTCTATTCGCCGCCCCCGGCCGCCCCCCCCAACGGTACCGCTATCAGCGACGGCTGCAGGTCTCCTCGGCCCCGCGCCGCGCACGTGTGTCTTAGGTTTCTAACGAGGACCGGGCTGCGGTGCGAAATGAGAAACACGAGCGAACCGAACAGCCATCAGCCAAGAATCTGTCGCTAGAAGACGTAATGCGCCTCGTGTTTCCGCGAAAGCATCGATCTACATAAATACCCGCCGCAATACCTATACCTATACATGGCCGTGTCATGCATGAGAATGTGCGCGCACGCCACGAGCTTTGCGCCGAGACGAGTCTTATGTAATCAGCGAAGATGCGCGCTCCGCGCCGCCGAGGGTTCGGGAGCTCACTTGCGAACGAGTTTTAGGCTTCGCGCCGTTGACGCGCAGGTACGTCTTGTCGGGCGAAACCGCTTTTGCTGAGCGACGTTAGACGCGAATGATATTGCGAAAAGCTCCGCGGATGACGCTTGCGGGCCAAACTTGCCAGCCGCTTTCCGAGGACTTGCTGTTGACAAATAAATTTAATTAATTACTTGATGACAAGTCGATACTACTCCAACTCGGTCGAAGAAATACCGTGACTTGTTGGGCGAGCGTGTACACGCTTGTTTGATGTCTTTCGCAAGTTACCGCATTGATTTTCCAAGTCTATTGGAATTACTTTAAGAGCTTTCGAGCCTTTCGGTTTGTAACGTATAAGCATTTAGAAGTTAGTAATGCTTGCTAATTAATGTTATATTAATGGATCAATAAATTTGAACCCGTTTTATATTTTTATTCGATTATCTAGTGAAATCATTAATTAATATTGCAATTTTATTTATAACTTATTTATCAATAATCATTGATAATAATTATCATTAATAATAATATCAATTCCAATAATTAATACATTCATCTTTATATTTTTCTTTCTTTTTAATTTTCGGCCGTTAGATGTAAGAAGTGAAATAGTGACGTGGCATTTTATGCGATATTATGTTGAAAATAAAATTATACAGTTTCATTTGATTGATGAAAGTAGTAAATTGTAAACTGAGGTCATTAAAATATCTGAATCGTAGGTCGTTGTTTGAATAAGAACGGATTAGTAACACTAATTACAATAATGTTGGCGCATTATTGATTTGTCGCTTAGCAAATGTTGAATTGTCTCATTTAAATTAAACACTAGTCGGATTTAACTCTTAATTATTTAACCTTTATTGTTCTATTTGTTCAACTGTTGGTTTTCTGCAAAAAGGGATAAAGTAATAAAGTGAAGTTATGTTCGATTAATTAAACTTTAATAATCTCTTCTGGCTTTAAATATTGACTTTCGCAACGTTAATAAAATGAAATTGAAACCGTATGTTACAAATTAAAACACCGCGCAATGTTATATAAATGTATGGCGCAATTTTAAATCCGGATTTTTTTCTTTTATTCTAACGCGTGATTTACGCATATTGATTGTTTAAAATTAAAAGATTATGCATAATGATTAATTCTTCGAAACAAATTCAGAACCAAATTTATATTTTTTATTTTATTCTCAAAGAATTCTCGTTATACTGCTATTTGATTTTTAAATAAAAGAAATAATTAAATACTTTGCTAGTTTTCAAAAATAAAAAAATTGAAATCAATTTTTTAAATGGATTTAAAAATAAAAAGTGTCTATTTTAAACGCCGTAACGCTATAGTGGCTGCGCGGCAACAATTGTAGAACATCAACGGCGGAAAAAGAAGTACGATGAAAAAGAAGTTTTCTCTCGCACCGCGCGTCGATGTCACCGGCGTATCAAGTAATGTCTTTCATTTTTCATATTCAACGCCCTTTTCGTTTGCATCATTTCTCTGATTATTAGAGAAAGCATAATAACAACAGTAATGAGCATTCCATCGTAATTACATTAGTCGAAACTTTCAAAACTTACGTAACAACAAAACGCTCATTAAACGAAACTATTTCCAATTAATTCAAAAAACACGAAACAAGTGAATTTTCAGTTGCATCCAAATTTGCAATTAAAACAATCAAAAGAAAAGTGTGTTGGAAAAGTGTTTGCCGAAAAACTGACGCAAAACGAAGCGTAATATTTTAACGTACAAATTAGCTTTCAAATGACGTCCGTAATTTGAAAACCATAAACTTTGCATTTTCACGGGTTAATAACTTCAATGTTTTAGGATTGTAACAAAACTTTCCATAGCAATGGAAAGTTCTATAACGCGGTAACTGCAACAACTGCCGTACGAAAATGTTTGGTGATAAGGCTATTGAAGTTATTGTTCTGATACACCGTGTAATCCGTGAGCATAAAATATCATTAATATTTGCAGTTATTTTTTGTTTAAAACGCAGTAATCCTGCCGTTGAATTCATCGATGCGTTATTTACACAATTTAAAAAAACGGAATTCTGGTCATCGAACTAATCAAAATCAAGATGTATATAATTAATAAATCATAAAATTAACATATGTCGCGTCTCGTAATTGGAAAATATTAAAAGATGAAACAATATTGATATAAAAAATTTATTGTCTTGATGTAAAATGATTAAAAACTGTTGCGAACAAAGAAATCGTGGGTGTGTTCTCGAACTGAGGTAAGATGGAGGAAAATCGTTACCTACTAGATGCAAGGAAGTTACAAACGAGGAGAGGGATAGTAGGGGTGGAACGCGAAGCCTGAAAGCCTCCGCGGGCAGAAAGAGGACGCAAGAATATCTGAGCATGTAGCTACGCGCGGGTTGTGTAGGATGGGTGTAAGACGTCCCGGGGAAAATGGCTAAAATACGTCAATATGAGTCGACTTCAGACGCCCTGCTAGACCTCCTTCCGGTTCCTTCAATATGTTTCTACGATACGCGCGTGCGCGTTCTTCTCCGCCATTAAATTTCTGTTATAATGAGGGCATTTCAAGTCTGCGAATTACACGAAAGTTTTGCATTTAAGAACAAATGTAATAAGTTTTGAATGTTAAAGCAATTATAATTTATCTAAAACAGAACAAATTAAGAAATTTTTCAAAGGTTTTTCGTAGAAAAAAAAAAAAAAAAAATAATAATAATACAATGGAAAAGAAGACGTTACACATTTTATTAAATCAAATGTAATTATATTGTTGAAGTATTCTTATAGTGTGCTTTATGTAAAACTTTTGAGTCATAATTTTATATACTATTTATTGTTTATTGTCACATGTAGGGGCTTATCTCGTGTTTTGTTCATCTCAATATTCTTCGACATTTAACCATTTATTGCTGAAAAGTCACGAATCGTCACTTTAACGGTCCGTTTCACCAGTAGTGGGGGAAGCTTCCAGCAGTAAATGGTCAATAAAATTGATTTTATTAAACCTCACAAGAAGTTTATTAATCATTAATAATTATTTTAAACTTAAGTAACTTTGTATGTGTGATGAATGTAATTAAATTAAAATGCGAAAATTGAAGTTATTTAATCAAAGTTGAAATTCAATCGAGTCAGTAACAAATTTTGATGAAAATTTCACATTAAAAGTTCGTAAATTTAATTAGGAATGTAAAATTGTCTTCAAATTAGAAAATACATTAATGAGAATTGTTAGAGAACTTTTCATATTACGAAATAATTATTGTGTATAAAGTCAGTTGTAACATTTAATCCTTAAATTAACGAATATACTTATAAATGTCAGCGGTTCTATGAAATATATAATTATTTTAACTATAATAGAGAAAATAGCAAATTAACTTTACACATTATTAATATTAATCCAAAAGATTATTTCTTAGACTATAAAAATCAATCACAATAATTATAATATTCAAGACGCAGAATTTAGATTGAGAACATATTATGAACTACTTTGCATTACATCTTTTGCGTTTACAGTTTACATAAGCATTAATTATGTTGAATGTTTCCCGAAGTGTGATATCTATGACTCGTCTGGAAGATTCTTTGTAAATCCAAAGTCTCGTAATAAGGACTCGCTGACATATTCCTAAGAGACGGAGCCTCACGGCACCTTTGACAATTTCGTTGTGAGAGTGTTGCCATGGCGGTTCAATTTAGATAATTAATGATATGACGGCACACATAGGAGACGGCGGAGAAGAGAGAGGAAAACAGTGTTCTCTCCACTTCTCACAACCTAGTAAGATCACCGCCTCTTCGACAATTTCTCGCGACGTCATGTGCTCAAACTCTCGTTGACGAAGTTCCAACAACTTTCCCACCACAGCGTACAACTTCGTTAATCTATTCTAATATATTCGATCGAATAATGTCTGGCACAGCTAATATAGTTTCACAGAGAAATTAAAAAAATCAAATCATAAATCTTAGAACGGTCTTAAACAAGTTTCACCTAAAGCTGACGTTTTTTCTCATACAGCTTCATCGCTATATGATTATTTAATTATAACTATTCAATATATTGATAATTTGAGTGTTTAACAGAGGTTGCTTTTCAAGTAAGTTACTAAGAAAAATTTACGAGTTAAATTAATAATAATCTAATAAATATTTTCCCGTAAGGCCCACAGATGTTAATTCGTTTGACTGTGCTTTCGTTCGCGACCTGTGATTGAAGTTTACAATGTTGAAAAATACATGACTTTTCCTGCATATACCTCTTAATTTTTAATGAAATTGTATGTATGCATCTTCAGATTAGTAACGTACGTTTTCACACAAATATAAGTCTTGCTGTTTTTTGGTTCCTTAAAAATTAAATATATTTTCCTTGCATCAATAATTTAATTTCTCAAATCAAAATATTTCTCTTAGTATAAGAAGTATCAAAACAGATTGAATCTTCAAATTTTTCTTCAGTCAGTGTATTTTTTTATCAACGCAAAACAATGTATCAGCAAAAAATTATGAATTTATTTATCGTAGTAAAAAGAAAGTTTCATCACGTTTGTTTAAAAAATCGTTAATGAGGAAAATCTAATACAATAATGCCAACACTCATCAATCTGGACAAATTTTGTACAGGAATGAGTTTGGTTCAATTGAAATTTCATATGTAGCACCGCAAGCAAACGTTGCAGCACGTTCAACACGTTTGACTGCATTAAATGCGAAATAGCAAATGAGGAAGATGCAATAGTCTTGGGACATAATAGAAACATACAGGTGAGCAATTCGCAGAGCATTTAACGACCACTTGAGTCGTTTCTCGAGCGAAAACTTGCAGAGCCATAATTCGAAGTCAAGTTTGCAGTCCTCTAATGACTTAATTGTACACTTGTCGTCTTTCAGAAATTAAGTTCCATCCAGAAACGACTTCGAAACCTACTACAATAAGCATTGTCGGCTGTCGCCATAGAGACAATTGCTTGGACAATAGCACGTTCCAATGATTTCAGCTCCCCGTGCACGGTCCATACAAATAATGTAATAGTATTTGCATAATTACCGTTCCTTTTTTCGCATGAAATTCCATTTTTTGTGTTGCGCGTCAACGAAGAAATTAACATAACTTGAAAGTAACACTTGTTTGGGATTCGCGTTTAGAAAAGATTCTTGTTCTTTTTGGATCACAGTCAGAACTACAGTGAATACCGCTGACTGGAAAGGAACAAAGCTCTTACTATTGGCCAACGTTTTCTCTCCATATGTCTCAATCCTTTTTCCACAGACTCCGGCGGTTTTCCGTATGATACTATCAGAACAGAGCTTAGAATATTACATTTTTAATTAAGTCGGTATTAGAGAGGATCGTGCCAACTGACTTTCCTCGATAAAGAAGAAAATATTAAACATGAAAACGGTAATAAGAGGATTACGGGGAACAAAAGTATTGGATGGTGAGAAACTAGTATAAAGTATTCACAGTCAAAAAAATAGTATCAGTTCTTTACATGAACAAGTATTACAATATATACATGCGTGTATATGCATATATGTCCTGCATTTAGATTTTTCGTTACGTGATTGGTTGAGATTTTAAATTTGAAATTTGAATTAAAAAAAAGAGAAAGATGTCATTTGACATTGCAGTCTTTGGCATTTCTAATTATTAGTAGTCGAGGTTATAAATAATTTAAAAATTATTTGTAATGTTTTATATTGAATAATACTAATTGCTTTCATAAATTGAAAAGGTAATATAAAATTTCTAAGAACTTTTTCTATATAAAAAAATTATGAATATTAAAAGTTATAAGTATATAAGTATATAAATTTCATAAGGATTTATAAATATATTATTATTATTGTTTGACGTAATTTTGAAATACAATATTTTTTAATTTAATTATAAAATATGCTTCATAAATGAATGATAAAATAAATAAATAAAAATTATTAAAGTTGTTGAAAGTAGATGATCTAAAAAAATTTCAAATGAATGTTTTTTATATTTTAAGAACTAAAATTTTGCGCGCGCGTATTGATTCTAGTATTTAAAATCACAACAATTAAATACTTAACAATTGTATAATTCTTTTTCGTTGTGTGAATGTCACAAATCATCAACGTTTATAAATACAAAATCACTAAATACAACAGATACTAGGCGAACAATTAAGGTAATGTTAGCATAGATATTACTGTAAACAATTATTCAATAAACAATTACACATTAGATGAAAGCGAATTGCAACAGTCATAAATGATAATACGCGCAAACTAGTCCAGTGGTCAACTACCCTTTAACTCGAAATACGAGTTACTTCAGTGGCCGCAATGTACACGTTGTCACTGATTGGTCAGTGACTGCTCGCCAACTGGCCGACAATTTGATTCTGCAACAGCAGGTTGTCGAGATATGCGAACTAGAACCTGTGGGAATTTCCGTACGTTCTATATCGCCGTCGAAAGTGAATCTGTTTACATCGTTTAGCCCTGGACGTGATTCTCACGCGACCAGTCGGTCGTTCACTTTTGAAGTGCGCCCGGGCCAACAGGTTCCTGAAAACAATATTCCTTGCGCGATGTTGATCGACCAGGATAACGGTATGAGATATCTATCCGAAATTTAGTTACAAATCGCGTGTCGTCGAAGCCGGCAGTCCCGAACGCTGAATTTAACACATGTGTCAATAATATCTCGTGAAAGTGAACTAGTGAGAGTTTCTGTGACACACTCGAATTATCCTTGACATTGACATTTTCATCCGAAATTTGATTGAAAAAAGTGACGTTTAAATTAAAGCATTGTGAATATTAAGTAAACAATTATAAAAAAGAAGTTTTAAAAAAACATGTTAAAACGTGCGTTACAACAAAAGAGATTGGTTAAATCAGTTTGTAATTTATTTCTAGTACAGAGACGTTTCTGAAGTCGTTAAACTCGAATTGAAATCTTCTACAAATCTCTTAAACGTCAGACAAACAGATCCTCGATTAACGACCCTAATTTATTAAGAGCCTCATCCTAATTAATTTAATCGCCTATAACATCAGTTCCTGCGAGCGATAAGATCGAATCCTAAGGTGGGTTCCTGAGGGTCGGATTTAATTTCTTCCGGTTCGCGATCTTGACGTATTAATCTTATCTCCTCTCGGTAGGCGTTAATATCTTGAGACGGCGACGAACGTCTAGCCCATTTCAATCGATAAATTCAATCACATCATGACCAATCACTGGCGGCAAATAAATTGAACCACTCTTGTAACGCGCAGCGAAACCCGACGGGCGGGAAAAATCACATTCCAGTGGATGCGGATGATAAGTCGTGACGACGCAAAGCCATTGTATTATTCAGCTCAATTTTGTATCCGACAACGTGACGTAGAACGGATCGGCCTAACGACGCAACAAATGCCGCATCAGAGAGATCTAAATAGTTGATTTTTATTGCGAAAGCGGCGGCGCGTCGAAAGAACGTGCGATGAATATTAAAGAACGAGATAATGCTGGAGGCGTGAAAGCATCGCGCCGTGTGTAAAATTCAGCCCCTCGTTTCCAGCTTTTAATTGTTTCGTGCTTACTTCGCGGTCGGGATCGCTGACCGAGGAGGATACTGGAGGATGGGAAGGAAGAGGGAGGCGAACTTGGGTAGCGATATAAACATACAAGCCGCGTTTAAAAAGCGCTTAAGCACGCACTGTCGGCGTAACGAGGGTTGTGCCGAGTGAAAAGTTGGCGTAAAAACCTCTGGTCAAGCGGGAATCCGGTTGCACCGAAGTGAAAAGTGAATTAGCGGGTATTACATGACGGAAAAATTGTTTTAATTTTAATCGCCGGCAACTTGCTCTAACGAAAGTGATTTAGGTTTAATCTTTTCTAAAAAAAATTGCAACACTTCAGTACCAGTGTGCATTCAATAAAATGATCCATATACATTTTTTTCTTAACGTTTTATTATTTTATTTTAGAAAATTTACTGTTCGAGATTTGTTTCTTTAATATTGATAAATCAGATAAATATACATCATATTTATAAGAAGTAAAGGCATTGCTCTCTAATAAATGTATGCATTAATGTTTTGTGTGTGTGTGTGTGTGTGTGTAATTAGATATTTTGTTTATTTTTTGTACTTAAAAAATGTTTTTTTTTTATTTTAGTAACAATTGTTATAAACTATTGAAATTGCATATTTTTACATTGGACGTACAATATTTTACACTGCACTTTGTAGAAAGTCCCATGTAATTTTACAGACCAGATTTACCAAGTAGGATCATCCGGGGAAATGAATCGTGAACCAGTGGTAATCAATGAACTGGCTCGCTTCAGTGGCATTCTTCTGCAGACTCATCCGACGTATTCTCGTGGCGCCGGGAATTCGTATTGGAGAACAATTAATTTCGCGACCGAGCGTGCGGTCGGTTCCTCGGATATATGGAAATTTCCTCGAAGCGGGTTCACCAGTTTGGCGGTGTTCGTTAAGAAGAAGAGGGCGGCTGGGCGGTCGTAGTCCAAGTAATATAAATTCAAATCAGTCCTTGTTTTCTCGCACAACAAACTTAGAGGAACTCCGTAGCACGATCTCCCGCAGTTTCGGCCTTGCTAGCTTCGCGGAGGACCTTTTCGCCATCTCGAGGCCGCCCCCTAGCTCGTTGCCGGCGCACCATCTTGCCCGAAACTAAATGCCTCGCCCTGGTTCGCGCTCTTCTAATGAAGATATGCGAGTATTACTTGGCCATCATGGCGTAAGCCACGGGATTACTGAATTAGCCAAAGAATTATATTTATTCTCGGGCAATCTTCGTTGCGAAATGCACAGCCCCAAGACGCCGTTGCCCCTGGAACGTAAATTATTCAAGACGAATGTCAGAAATTCGCTCGCGCAGTCCGCGCAAAGGCAAACAACGAGATTCTGGTGTACGAATTTACATGCGAACCCGCGTCTTAAATCCAGTTCGGAAGCGGGAGGTTGCCACGGAATTCGCGCGGCTGAGGAACAACACGCCTCGTCCGGGGGATCTTTTATGCACGGAAGTTGCCTAATACCTTTCGCGATTTCCATAATCTTGGAAGGTGCTTAGGGGACCGAGAAAGCGTGCTCGAAGCACCCTTATAATATAATAATATACGGCAGAGAAGGTTCGCTTATGCGGTATCTGTCAGTGTTCGGGCGTTCGGTCGGGCCAAAGGGGAGGAGGTGGAGGAGGAGAAGGAACGGTCTGGTGGGTCGCAAAAGGTGGTGCGAGGCGTGCGGGATGATGCAAAATGGCCGCCCACGTTAATGCCCTCTTAATATTTAGGGATCTTGCACGTCTAGCATCCACGAAGCCAAACGTCCCCTAGACCTGCCCTTCCTTTTCAAATCCACTTTAGTGCCTCATTAAGGCGAAATGTTTTAAAGAAGGATACTTGGCCACAATTCCAAAATTAAGAAGGGTCACTTTATGTTCGACCGCCGCAGAATTCATTTTTCAAATCGAATGTTCTTTTACTCATTCTGACATCGTGTTTGCAATCGTGACGTCTCGCGTATCTTTAATATAATTTTATTCGCTATATGCATGCAAATTCGCAACTGACAATTAACGAATCGTATTCCAAAGTTTCATTACGGAATGTTCAAAAGTAATAAAGGATTATGACCGTTGAATAACTTAAGTTAACTTTGTTGAATAATGCCATTTCTGTGAGTTAAACAGTACGAATTAAATTGACAATCGAATCAAATTTGATATGACGTATTAAGACCATTAAAAATGGATGCAAATGTGGTAAGTGATTTCGTATTTGCGGAATCACAAGCCGTAATGTTTTCGCAGTGATCGTATCTCTTTTTTTCTCTTTGTAGGCTTGTTTGCGTAGCGGGATCATTAAATTGTTTACGGCTGTATTATGTGAATTATCGGACAACACGTTCCACGTAGTAAATTTATGATTGAATACTTCATTGTTTGAAGAATATAGCATTCCGATTATTTTGAAATATGTTGAGACTTTTGAAATGTTTTGTTATATAATTGCAAACATGTATGCATTTAATGAAACCAATAATTGCTTTCATCAACAAATACGCGAGTTCTCGAATAAATTTGCCAATAAATAATTCAAATAGTTACATAACTGAAAATATTTGATAAGTAACAAGTTATGAATTAAAAAATGTTATAGAAAGTACATTTATTGATACACTGAGAAAAATATGTTATAAAAATTATTATCTTTTCTGAGGAAGTTGGGATACAAAGTTAAGAAATTGTTATTCGAAGATAGTAAATTGTACTACAAAGTCAATAGATATTCATCTCCAGCTATTAACTTCTATTCCCAATCTAATACAATATACTACCTTCGAATAACAATTTCCCGACTGCGGACATTTGTATCCCAGCTTTCTCAGAAAAGATAATAAGTTTTATAACACATTATTATTAGTAAATGGTCAATTTCAATTGTAATATTCCTAAAAACTACGTTTAAACTTTGATTTATTATCATAGGGTAAATTTTGAACTGGTTTGTACAAACTTAATATCATATGTCTTTAATAATTTCATGTCTTTCCTTCAACGTTATTAGATATTAAAATCATTTATATAATATAATTCATCAGTTTCTCATAATACTATCAGCAAAAACATTTCTCATCGCTTGTTATTATTTGCAAAGGATAAAACCAAGTGACATTATTCTTCTTTCAGCTAACGAAATTTTCAATTTATAATCAGCCGCAATTTCAATATCCCCCGAGTGAAGCTCGGCTGGCGAAAATTAATAGACGCAAAAAGCATCTGGAAATTTAACCGATTACGAATCCGTTTCCAAAGTCCGTCAGTCGTGTAAAGCAACGTCATTGGCGCAACTTCAAATCTCGGCTGCTCTTCACACAAGCGCAACTCGGCGAACTAATCCTGGCTTCGAACAAAAAGCATCGATCCTTCTTTCGCAGCAAAAGACCCCTAAATAATTCGCGGAAACAAATTCAATCTCCTCGAAAATAGCTCCGGCTCCTAGTTCCTTGCGAATCAGGATCTGCCCTAAACATTTCGCAAACAGGGAGGAATCCGCGATGTCAAACTATTCACGGCACGCGAAAAACGAGCTCGGTTTTAAAGGGTCTGGTGCTCGGCTTTGGACGGGTTGCCTGCGCGAGGGCTCGGCATCTTGGTACGAGGATCACGTAGGTTCGTAGGAAGGAGGAAAAGGAACGTGGAAGGAAGGAAGGAAGGAAGGAAGGAAGGAGTGTGGAGTTTGAAGCGAAGCCGCGGGTGGAGGTCGGAGGGTAGTTAGAAAAGGGTGGTAGGTCGAGGCGAATCCAATCCACCGCGACTGGGGCCTTCGAGGAGGAAGGAGTCTAAGGTAGATTATATTATTTCTCCGCCTCTGGCTGCGGAGCGGCCCGCCATTTTGTGAATGTTAAATCATTTATTGATCCAAGGAGGTGCTCCTTCCACCCGCTCTCGGAGAAACCAGCCGGCGACCCCCGAGAGCACCCTTCCTTCCTGCCTGCTTGCCGCCTTCCTTCGTTCCGCACCGCTCCACACCAACGACGTCTGAAACGGGGGCTGCGCGATCCTTATTCCGCGTTGCGAATTTATATACCCACCTACACCAGCCAGGCGCGGCAGCTGAATTTTGAGCCCCGCTACACGCGGAAAAGTCATTTCGAGACTACGCCGCATTTAATTACAAGTTTGTAATTACGGCTTTAAGAAGAGGAAATGTTCGTTGTAAGGGAAAAAAGTTATTTTCGCATTAACCCGGCGTGGTGAGAAATGAATATACATGCATCAGTTCATTTTGGCGAGAATTTATGGATTGAAAAATTGTATAATACTACCGTGTGACATACGTGCAGCAATTTACATAGCACATGCGACGTATTATGCAACAATTTTTTCGTTTGGGTTTACGCTACATATTTGCATCTAAATTAAAAAGCACTTTAAAAGTATCTTACTTAAAACACTTTTGTCGTAGCAATTTTCATAAAATGTGGTTAGCAAACATATCTCTTTACTTATACATTGCTTTATTATCACATGCATAAAAATATATATGTTTAATTTATTAAAAAATGATACAGGTTTTTATTTTTTTTTTTGCATAGAACTTATTTATTGTATTAATATTAATAGTGACATAAAACAACCATGAAACGTCATTATAGATTTTTTATTAATTAACATAAAAAAGCAATTTTTTCCAGTTTTTAGGCTGATATCTTTTTCATACGTGCTAGACATCATCAATTTATTAAGTCAGTTAAAAACCATTGTTCAACAGATTAATTCAAATCGCAGTCAACATCATAACAGAATTTTATCTTCGGCACACAAATTTTCTTCCCTTATCGCCGGGTTTGTGTATAATCTTACCTTCTTTCACCTACGGCCTTCGTTCCTCTTAAAATTTGGACAGAACCAACAGCGGCGAATTTATGGCGCTTCACAGGGGTTGTCTGGTCATTCCATCTCGGTTTCGACCTCTCTTACTCTCTCATCACACACACTTGGTGGTCCCTTCGCTCACATATACACTTTTCTCCTTTCTGTTCCTTTTCACTCCTCTCAGCTCCTCTTTGTTCGACTGTACCTCCCGAGAATTACTGCCGGATATCTTGTCCATATGTTCGAAGGAGGCCAAGCTTGTGTGGGTGCCGTTGCAATAGTCGAGAATGTGTTCGTATCGTCTATCACGACGAGATTCACGGCTCCAGCAGAAGAAGGGTGAACACGGATGTAGAAAGCGGAATCTCGAGATCCTGTGATCTGATATCGAAATTGGAAACTCTGGACTTGAGGAGGGAAAGATATTTTGCCTCAGTGAGTAGAATAATAATGAGAACGTGAAAGTTCGACCAGGGGGTCAGACAATGAAACATGCATTGATTTTGAATTTATGGAAGTTCGCGGCTGTGACGACTGTTTAGACATTTCCCCTTAAAATTGAAGGTGACCACAAGATGGCGGTTTTACTTTTAATATTAAAACAGTTTTTTAGTATGTTACATTTCATTTGATACCCAAGTAAAAAACATTTAGATCTTAATCTGATCAAATGTGACCAACTAAAAATCGGAATGGAAATGATCAAAATTGATTCGTTTCAGATCAAAATAGAATAAAATCTAAATCATTAATTGTGAATAAAATTGGATTCATTAATCAATAAATTTTATTCGTCATTAATGGATCAAATTTTTATCTTATTTTAATCTGAAACTAATTAGTTTTGATTACATCCATTCCGATTTTTGGTTGGACACATTTGATTAAATTGAGACTTTAACTTTTTTTACTCGGGTACAGTAGTATTAACATTAATCTACGCGGGTTGCGTATAACGAAATTTTATGATATACGAAAAATTTCTCAACTGTAAGTAATGTATACAACGTGACATAGATACACGTATGTATGTAGTATTCTTAAATATATTTGGAAATTAATATTACCTGCTTCCCCTGAGACATACTTGATTCAAGGTGCTTTTTTAGTGTAATTCTTTTCAGTTAAAACGCTTTTTAACTTTGAATTACCATTTGATTAAAATTTGAATCAACACATCCAAATAGGGCAATAGAATTGGTATAATATTTTCGTTGTTTGACCTTTAACATTCCAATGTTTTCATGTTACATTGTTTGTTTACGTAAAATAATGTATAATTTACTTCAAACAAAAAACTTTGCTTGCTAAACTATTTTCTCTTTATGTGTGCAATTCAAGCTTCCGATCACAAAATCCGAAAAATCACCCTTTCACTACTTATAATACGTAATTAATTATAACTAATTAGTCAGTTTTCTCTTCGTCATCCTATGAGAGCTAAATAAAGGAAAATAGATTACAAATATCGGTTTATAAAAAACAATGATTAATTATTTATTCAAAATCGTCTGTCGGTAATTAATATACTTCATTTCACTGTTGCAATGTATAATATTTTTGAAAAATATTTTCTACGATTCAATTACTGTATATTTTTCATTTGAATATACTAGTAATAAGGTAAATTGATGCAAATACGTTCGATAAAATAATACTTTGAGTAAGCCTCAAGTTGTTTTTCAAGTTGACTTATCATAATATATCGAACTACTTCAATTGAAAGGAACTTCTAATTGAATCCACGTTGAATGTCAATTTAGCGTATCGTGTTTACATGGTTGAAAACCGCAAGATAAACGAGTCGAGTCAACAAGCGGACAAAGGAATTACGAATACAAAAAAAAAGTTAGTCACAGGCGGGGAAGTGTCCCATGAAAGAGCGCAGGCTCGTTTCGGGTAAAAAGACGATTTTTCCCGCGCAGAATCGTAAAAATCTCTTGCGACTGGCAACCGAGGGCGGCGGAGGTGCGTGAGGGCTTTGCAAAGAACGGGGTAAAAATGAGGGCGAGGTCAGTGTGTGTCGGGCCTCGGAAAAATTCGCGTTAATTCAGTTCCGGAAACTACCACGCAATATCGTCGCGTAACGGGAATTTCACGAAGGAATCGGGACAACCGCGAGAGTAGAGAAAACGTAATCATAATGAAGAAACTGTAATAAGATGAAATGAAAGAACAAAAATAAGATGAAAATGAAGCATTAATTAGGAAACAGTGTTGGTGAAGTGAAATGAAAAAAGCTTCGGTGCAGAAGAAAAGCAACGCGCTAACGAAGTTAATTTCGTAATGGTGTTCTTAATAAATAGAATAGTGCAAAACGCGTAGCGCTTTAAGCCGCAGCAAGGTTTGAATTACTTTCAACTGCTGTCTCGTTAGAACGAAAAACACTCATGAAATGAGTTACGCTTGAACGGGACAGATTTTGAAAATCCACGTTGCAATTACCGAACTATCCTCGCTGGAATTTCAGACTTTTGGTGGTTATGGCTGCGACACGAAATCTCAGTGGTTGTTGAAATTTCTACGATGGACACACCCCAATGCCGCCGAGCTCGCATTCCTATCCGATGAACAACAAACAAATTGCCAACTCAAATAAATCCTCAGTACATTCTACACTTTAACTACGTACTAATTACGACTGTATTTTTTCCCTTTCCCAACTAACGCGAGCTTTCCTCGGATTTCGTTTTTCGACTTTTGGTTACTCCGGTTTCAAAGGAAATTTTCGATAAGGTAGATTCTCCATTTTTTCCTTCGTTATCGACAGCTTGGAAAAGGATCTTCCTGTCTGGGCATGTAGGACTTAATGAAAGTTCGTTCGATTATTCGCGCAGAACGTTCGTTGCTTTCCTTGGCCCAATCGGAAATCGATATCTTGCGAACATTAATAGTCGAGAATGGAAATTGACGAGTATTTCACGACTATATTCTCAAAGAGAGAATTTGGACGGTAAGGTGTGTGCTATGAAATTCGTCGGACAAAGGTTCGACTCCATGCGGCATATACCTATCGAACAAGAATTATCCCCGTAAAGCTCTAACTTCGAGATAAGCCGTCGCGAGAGCTTCCCCGGGAAAATGCAGGATTTCAATTTGGCGAAGTTCTGAGATGAAGGGAGAGCGCGCCATACTTTGGTAGGCCCCACCCCTCTTGAGCCCTGAGCAGGCAGTCTGGGGTTTAGAATGATATAGGGGCGGTGCCGCCATTTTGAATTAGCCGTGCTTAGAGAAGTCGAGGGAGCCATATTTTTATGCTCGTTACTTTTGCCCCGGCGATGGCCGATTCGTTGTTGACAAACTTTGACCGTTCTTACCTCGTTCCTCAAGAATTATTTGCCATGATCTGCAAACACTTCTTGTCCAACTGCCCGAAATATCAACGCGTATCAATATTATTGTGATTTACATAACTAACTTTGTTTTCATTTGAATGTTTTTCTTTTATAATTGCAGATATTTTGAATACTGTGCCATAAAAAAAAGTTTGAACATGATTCATATGCATTTAATATAAATTTACTTCAATTCGGCTTTAAGATTAACTTAAAATTTAAGTCACTTAAATTTAAAAAGAAACATTTTACGAAAATAATGCTTCGTTAACATCTTTTAATGAACCGTAAAATTGTACAAATTTTAAAGTTATTGATTCAATTTTGTTTGTTGAAAGTTTGATTTCGACATAATTATTATACTAATACAATATACATTATTAATTTGAATAAAAAATATATTCTGTGACTATTGAGTTGAAATTATCGCTGAGTTGAATTTACGTTGCCTAAACTAATGAATGATAGGAAATATTGACGGTTTAGCTTTGATTCAGATTAGATGAATTGGAATTAAGTCAACTAACAACGCTTATTCAAACTTGAATTGTTAACTTTAACTAATATTATCTTATATTTGACAATTAGACAAAGTTGAATATGAAGTTAAGTTATGTATTGATGAATGAAAAAAGCAAGAGATTGACAACTTGTTATTATATAAATTATTAATTGCATTGAAAAAAAAATAATGTCAATTTTATTTTTTTTTCCAAAATGAACTAGTGTATTTTCATAGAGTTTAAGTTATATATTGATGAATGAAAAAAGCAAGTAATTGACAATTTGTTATTATGTAAATTATTAATTGCATTTAAAAAGAACCATGTTTTAAAATATTTTCATTATAAAAGTATGTTCTAATTAATAAGGTTTTGAAATATTTATTAAAACTGTAACATTCCTGATAATACGAAACATAATTACTGATAATGTCAATGATAACAAAACTTTACACATATTATAATGAAAATTGTACAATTTTAGCGGCAGCTAGTTAAAATGATTCTGTTATATTTGCACAAACTTTGTGAATATAGATCTGAACTTCGTAAGTTCATTTAATATTTCATTATCCGTTGAAATATGTTATTACTGTAATTATGTGGTATTTAAACAATTTACAACTATTATTATACAAGCAGAGCCGAGGAAACGGCGAACTGTTTTTATTTCCATTTTTAACATCACGTTGAAATTATTAAATATTATTATTCTTATCATTCCCGAGCAGTTTTCTTTCTTGAATTCATATAAAAAATTCCCGGAATAAAATTGTTGCAATAAGTATTTACGAAAATTGGGATTGAAAAAAAATTGTTAAATATAAATTTTGATAAATAATGTTCCTGCAAGTGACATCTGTATATAAATTTATTAACTAAGATACAATGCTATATCGTTTTATCGATCCAGAAAATTCCCTAGATTCCATTCAAGTACAACGGAATGCCGATAGATGGCGCAACTACAGTGTTCGTCATCATTGTGGATAATGAAGGGAATCGTTCAAATGTTTTACAAATATAATACATCAAATGCAATTCAAAGTTAAACATTATTACGAACTTCAAAAGTATAAAATACATTACTCAAAATACATGATTCTTGAAACACGAAGCATTATTTTAGTACATTAAAATTAGTGAATGATGAAAATATCGATACAAAATTAGTAATTAATTATACAGCGAAACACATTCTAATATGTCTTAAGTTTAGATTTAGTATGATTTAATAACAAATTAAGTCATAGGAAAAATATGTAGTTGACTTTTTAATTGCATTACTAATTACGATCTATGTTACTTCCAACTTCGCACACTATTGAATTAAGTCGCAAGCATCGTCGGTTTACGAGGAAAGAAAATGAGACGAATACGAAAAAGGCCGAATTTAGAAATTGCTTCGGGCTATATCGAAGGATCGGGGCAAGAACGAAGCTGTATAAAAGAGAAGGGAATCTTCAAGAAATTTATAATTTGCCAAAGTTTCCTTGGTCGAGGCGATAATGGGCGTAAGTTGCTTGGCTCTCCGCTAACTTTATTCCTTTTTAAGTTTTAAATAGTTTCCCTCGAGTTTTAATTAGGAAATTCATCCCTTCGTCCGTCTCTTCGGCCCTTCCTCTCCCTGTCTTTTTCTGTATCTAGCTCTGTCTAATCGTATCAATTAAGGTTTCGATTATAAAAAAAACTGAATCTGCGAAGACAAAAGACAACCACCGACTATTTTGTCGGCGCAGAAGTACTAGTCCGTGAGTAAATTCGCTTTGAAACAACATTTGTAAAAAAAAAAGTATCTCTAATTTCTGAGTTTTCATCGAGACAATTATTTTAAAAATGTGGTAATAATAATGTAACTTAACATTAAGAAATGAATAGTACTAACATATCAGGTTAAATACCCTTAGTTGGTGAAAGTATAAAAAAATTGTTCTGTAATATTTCTTTAATTACATTTAATTAATTTTCAATCATAAAACCACAAACAATTGTATATTTTAAAAACGTTTCATTAACTTTAAATTGTAAATGTACTAGATTTTTTCTAGGTCAAAAACTTTAAGGGTCACTTTCAGGGGTGGCATCGTTTTTTTTTTTTGTGCGGGGTGAACTTCGGTGACCAGACATTGGTTTCCCATACCCTTTTTTGTTCGCTTTGACAGTCACTAATCTGTGGGTTAATTTTGCTGACACAAAAAGACAGTTACCCTAAGGTGATACCCTTACTTAGCAGAATTAAGAAAAGTAATACAAAAAAAAAGAAGAAAAGATTTATCATATCAACAAAATTAGAACCTGAAAAAAGTTGTTGTTTGACAAAATATTTTTGTTACTATACTAATTATTTAATTAATACAAAAAATGCGCCAAAAATTAAACTTTTTAGTGTTATTGTAACAACCGAATTTCGTAAAAAGAATGAATTATCACATTTTTTTATAAATATTATTATAACTAAATATTTTTATATATTTTTAATGTCTCTTCAATGTCTAAATGGAATGAAAGTTGAATTTATTTTTTAGTATCGCTAAAACAATTAAAACGTTAATAAAAATCAAAGAACGACCAACTTCGTTTAAATTCTCTCACGATAGAATTTCCAACTTTTTTACGTCATTGGTTATTTGCGAGGCGCCGTTTTCGAAGACCGCGTAGCAGTTTATATTTTATAGAAGTTTAGCGCGTGAAGTTGAAGGCGTGAAATTTATTGTGAAAAGCAATGGCGAAGAGCGGTCATCGTTGATGCAAATGTGAAAGTTGGTGTCAGCAACGTGTTGTGACGTTAAAAACAATGGCTCTTAAATTTATGGAACAATTAAAAAGTCGTCTTTATCATTTTCCACACCCCGTCGCAAACACCGCGATTCTTTTGTTCAGACGTTGAAGCTTCGCTTTATGTCTTTTAACGGAATTTATCTGTACCGTCAGTTATAATATTCGCACATTATCATGTTAACAAAACAACTCATTAAATCAAAATACCTCAAAAGATAATTTTTTTTGATACCACTGAAGTGATAACTTTTTTTTGATAAACTTCTTCAAAAATATGCTGTAATCAAAACATTTATTTTCAATGTTTACGATCGCAGTAAGTTATTCAACAAAAACAATAATTAATCAAATAATTCGTATTTTCAATAAACATAGAATATTACGATATTCAATAATATTGCAATAAAATATAATTTTGATTCTCGTTCGCGGAATTGGAATAAAAATTACATGTAATCTCTTTATCGATCGATACATGAAATAGATTTTTAATTTAAATTACCGCTCGCAACAATTCTAAATGTTTCGGAGCAGAAACCCCAATTGTAAATATTGGAATTCGTTGCACACAAACGTTTGACACAGTGTAATCACGGCATCGTCGATTAACACAATTAAGCCGAGCTGGACATTAACTCATGAAAGGAATCCTTTAGAAAAGAGGGTCAGCGGGCAAGAATTCAAAGGAACAATAGAGAAGAGCAGATGTGGAGGAATTGCAACCCCACAGCAGTGTCCTCGAAATAAAAAAACACGAAAAGCAGACGCGGAAGTTGCTCGTGGCTGTCCGAGCGAATTTACATACCGGTTCTGCTGGCTGCCGGACACGCGTGCGACGCGCTCCCGTCAGAGTTCAGTAACAGTTTAGTCACTGACATAATCAAATCGCGCTGCAGTGCCATCAGTGATCGTTATCATTCCGTTATTTTGAGATCAAACATTGAAATCTCGAACAAAACAATACGTACAATTTAATCAACGTATATTTGATTGTTACGGCGCAATCGTTTAATCTGCGAAAATTAATTAAGTTTGCTTGCGATCAAATTGGAGCGCAGTTTTGTTCTCATGCGAGCTCCATTCTCTTCCGTAATTATGTTACAAATTACGGCTACTTTCGTAAACAGAGCCTATAAATTATTCGAGTGACAGATACACTTTTTATTGTGAATTTATTTATCGCATTAGAACTGAGAATGACGAACGATTCGGTGCGAAATTAATCAGTGCTTCGTGCATTTTTTAATCGCGTTGAATTATTTATATTGAATAAGAATCAGAATAAAGTGAAATTCAGGAAAAAGCACGCGTCACAATTCAATATTTCCAACGCAAATCCTTTTTCTGCCGGTTACTCTTATGATCGCGCACTGTTATCTTGTGTCTTCTACGACCAGTCGCCAAAGTCACCCTAATAATTTGCTGGAAGATTGATGGAACAGATACACAAAGTTTTTGCTGAATATGTCAAAGGAGAATATGATAAGATGAAAAAGTTTCATTTTCTTTTGACAAAAGTAACATTTAAAGTTTTGCTTCTTGAATGTTTCTCAATGTGTATGGGTTTTTTGAATGAATTAAATAGTAATTTTAGAGTACGATGTATTTTTTTTTATTCTTGAATGTACGTTATGGTTAATCGTAAGCCATTACGACTTACGGCGACGCGATAAAAACGGAGTCGTTAAAGCGGGATAGTCGACGAAACACTCCCTACTTTGAATTCCCTCTTGAGTATCCTTAGTCATTTTTCACCCCTTCTTCGAAGAGGTGGGCGATATTCAGAAGTGGGAGTTAGCAATGGAAAAAGTACCGCCATCTTTAATTTCATCCCAACCCCCAGATTCATTCCCCCCATTTCGTTAGCACAAAAAAGTCGATCAATAAGTTCTTCTTTGAATTCTTACTTTTTATTGCTCCTCCCACCATTTTGTTCTATCGAGCGTAATGGATATGTATTATCATCACTTGTTTTTTACAATTTATTAGAAAAATAAGTAATTTCATTATTTATCTAACTCTGCACTATTATTGTTATAATTTATAAACGTATTATTTTGTCTCAATGCAATTAAGTCTCTCTCAATCTATAAATTTTTGTAAACAACAAAGAAATAAATAAAAAAAATTATGTTTATGTATATAGGCTATCTCAAATTTTGGACGAAGACCATGCCATCTCAAAATTTCCTATTTAAAAATACTTGTAAAATTTTGAGATGAGTAGTCATAGTCTTCAACCAAAATTTGAGATAGCCTAGTCTTCGTCTGGGGCATCGATATACTTTCGTCTTATTTACAGATATTAAACTGTTACACTCTAAAAAGAAGTGTCTTCAAAGTGTCTTACTCGAAGACATTTAGACACTTATTTGTGTTTATTCTCCGAAAAATGTCTTGTAATAAGACATCTTTTGTGTCTTTTTGGTAAAAGTATCTTCAAATAAGACACTTCTTTTTGCTGTGTAGTTATATAAAAAAAGAAATCTTTAATAAACACATAGGATTTTGCACGGGAGGGCACATTAGGTCACAGGTCATACACAAGAAGTCATGTAAGTATCACATGAATTTTCATTATTTTTTTTTCCATGTATTGAAAATTTCATTTGAAATAAATGAGAATGTTTGATAACTAAATCATTTAATGATAGATGCAGATGAGTCAACCAAAAATGAATTACTCATTTTAAGTATATAAATCTATACAACACAAGTTTGCTTCGCTGTTTCAAAATTAATTTTACTTGTATAACAGTGAATAAATAGCAATGACTTTATGTATCATTTAATATGAAAATAAATTACGATTAACTTATTATTTAATTTAATTTTAATTTTATTTTTCATTACGCTTTATGACAAAATAAATATCTACGTTATCTAAATTTCATAAATGTAATTATTTCATTTAATTTTAATGTTATTTTTTATTACGTTTCATGACAAAATATCTAAATCATCGATAAGATAATATATCAACGTACAAATTATTCAATAAATATCATAGAAAACGATTTATCCCAGTAGTATTAGTTTATGAATTCAATACAACGTATAATAAATTTAAAATGAACCGTTTATTCGCGCAATACATGTAATTATTTGGTTCAAGGAAACATATAATAAATTATCATCTACTTACTCATTGGCATATTGACTAAAACGTAGCATTGATTTAAATTGAACCATCATCATTACGGCGGTAAGTACATATATATTTACTAC